>JAKSZT010054395.1:325882-352247 GCA_026826555.1 Tolypeutes matacus | reverse complement strand
TCTATCTATCTATCTATCTATCTATCTATCTATCTATCTATCTATCTCTATTATCTGTCAATCATCTAGCATCTATCCACATCAGGTGCTCCAATATCTGGGGCTTTTTATACAGGGGCTATAAAATTTAATTTTGACAGCTAGCCTAGTGCTGGGGCAAAAGGAGGCAGTTTTTTCCATATGCATAGCATTTTGTCTTTCCAAAGCACTAAATTCCCCAAATCTTCATTTAAACCCTGTAAGACAGGGAGAGTGAAAATCATTTTCCCTAGGTGAAGGTCAGTTAATATGCCCTAGTCCCTCTGAGAGGCTGACCCTCTCCTCACCCAGGAATTAGACTGCCCCAAGCCATTGGACACCATCCTCAACCCCTTGGTGGTCTAAATTGTAGAGGAGGGTCAAGAATGTCCTTTGTCCCACTCCTCCAGATGTTTCCCAAGTGAGTGGTGTGCTTGTCACCCTGCAGCCTTTCAGGCCATCATGTGAATGAAGGCCCCTACGTCGATACTCGCAAGAAATCTGTCAGGAGAAGGTTGTGAAATCCAAATGTGGATACTGGGGGTGCCAGTGATGTGTCCACCATTTGGCCGCCTCAAAAGATGTTGGTTCAGCTGCTTTGGGAGGGATGGGAATGATATCTGGGGATACAGGGCCAGAGGCCCATATTATTTCTGAGGCATGGCTTGATGGTTGTGATTAATTGAGGAGATTGAGGTGAAGCGGGTCTGTAGGAAATAAAGGGTTTGATTTCTTAGAGACCCAGGAAGGCCCAAACACCAATGGGTTGTTCTGTTGCTAATAAACAATTGTTAAACTTTCAACATTAAAAACAAGTGTTTATACAGAAAACAGTAAGTGCTGGAGAGGATGTGGAGAAGTAGGAACACTCCTTCTCTGTTGGTGGGATTGTAAAATGGTACAGCTTCTGTGGAAGACAGTTTGGTGGTTCCTCAGGAAGCTAAATATAGAACTGCCATATGATCCAGCAATTCCTCTACTAGGAATATATCCAGAAGAACCAAAAACTGTGATACGAACAGACATCTGCACACTGATATTCAGAGTGGCATTATTAACAATTGCCAAAAGATGGAAACAACCCAAGTGTCCATTAACCAATGAATGGATAAACAATATGTGGTATGTACGTAAGACGGAATACTATGCTGCAGTAAGAAGAAATGAAATTAGGACACATATGATAACATGGATGAATCTTGAAGGCATCATGCTAAGTGAAATAAGCCAAGTACAAAAAGGCAAATATTGCATGGTCTCATTAATATGGACTAAATACAAAGAATAAATGTATGGAGTTAAAACCTAGAACATAGGTTATTAGGAGATAAGAGGAAGGCTGTGAAGGAGTAGTGATACTAAATGTATGTAGAAGTTTTAATTAACTTGACTGTCAAAGTATGGAAATGGATAGAGTTGATGGTAACACATTATAGTGAGTAGCAGCTGGTTTATAAATGGAATTATGGCTGAAAAGGGTAGTCTAGGGAGGTAAATGTCAATTGAAAGAAAGCTAGAGAATAATCTAGGGACTGAATAACATAGTGAACCCAGAGGTGGATGAGAAATGTGGTTAATAGTACAAATGCAACAATGTCCTTCTGTGAACTAGAACAGATGTACAAAACTAATGCAGGGTGGTAGGAATGTGGAGAGGCATGGGAAAAATACAATTAATGTAACCTATGGACAATAGTTAACAATAATACTATAATATTCTTGCATCAATGCCAAAGATATACTGTATTAATAATAGGGGGGTATGGAAAAAATATGCCAAATGTATGCTATGGAGCATAGTTAGTGGTAATAGTCTGATGATATTATCTCAGAATCTGTAACAAATGTTCCACAATGGTGTGGTGTGTTGGTGAAGGGTTGTTGTATGGGAATTCTACACATGGCATGATTATTTTGTAAGTTCACAACTTCTGTAATAAAAAAATATTTTAAAAAATAAGTGTTTGTAATATGTAATTAATTTATGTACAATTCCACATAGCTACCACAAGCAAACCAGTCCCTGTGGTGACCTTGATTAGAATTATTCAACAGGGCTAGAATGTTAACAGGAGTTTTCTTTAGGTGGTAGGACATTGGATGGTTTCTTTTTTTCCCTTCTTCTTTCTACTTTTCTACATTTTTCTCCCCATATTAGCCATAATAAACAAGGATTCCATTAAAATATTTAAAATGCATTTTAAAGAAATCCTTCGATATATTCCTTTGCCCTTAGGATAAAGTGTGTTTTTATCCCTAATGACAAGACATCTCAGGTTCCTGCCTTCGCACTTAGTGTGTGTCCTCCCCAGCAGCCATGCGGCACCGCTTCCAGTCTCCCTCTCCCTCCAGCCCTCCCCTCGGTGCCCCTACCCATGTTACTCCACACAGAGGCCCTCTTGTTCCTTTGGCTTCCTGCTAACACTTTTCGCCTCCTTTAAGACTCCAGTCTCATTTGCTCAATGGCATTGCTCTGACCCACACTTCTCACTCCTGGTCTGACCGCCTGGAGCCAACAAACACAGTTCTGAACAGTTCGAGAAGTTTGGTTCTGATACCACTCATACTTAAAGCCCAAAGGGAAATGTGAGCATTCAAAGGCCTCAGTGTCATGGACTGCACAATGATAATCTAAATTTGATTTCCCACTTAGGTGCAGGAGTGGCTCACAGTGCAACTTCCTGGAAGGAAAGACAGAAAAAATAAATTTTCTGTTTACAGAATAGGCACTACAATAATTATAAAACCTTTTATACTTAGGTAGGGCTTAGAGTTTGCGAAAAGCTTTTGTAATTATGTTGAACTGTGAATGGTATGAACTGCAGAGATAAGGATGTTAGAATTTGGAGAGGTAAGGAAACTTGCCCACTGTCCTGTACCTAATTAGTACAAGAGTCAGGATGAAAACAAACACCGACTCCTCTGTTCTTTTGTTATATCACAGGGCCTCAAGAGAAGCCACAGTACTGAAAGGTACCTACACATTTACTAGGTCAAGAATCCATCTAGGACTTGCATCGCTCTGCTCTTCTCCCACACACCTCCCTCCCCCAACACACGGTCTTGTCACCCAGCTCCTGCTTGCTGTGCCCTCAGGCAGGAAGCCCACTAGCTCCTCTTTCATCTTTCAATGGTTTTGATAAGCCACAGCTCTTACTATTGAATCCTTCATGCCAAGTGTTGTATGCAGTGTTTTAAAAATACAAAGCAACCTTCGGTAATAACTCCTCTTCTCCCATTTTACAGAGGAGGCATCTGAGATATAGAAAAAGTTAAGCTAGTTAATAACAATGCTGAGCTTCAAACCCAGTTTGTCTGACTCCTGCCATATTATATTTAGCCCAAACTGGACTTCCTATAGTTTATAGTCAATGTCTTTACTCAGATACTCAATGGCTATAGAATAATAGACTCATGAGTTGGGGAGCAATTTAACCAAAGCATTTTAATTGAATTTGGGTTCCAAAGTTTTCCTAAAAGAAACCTAAAAATATATGTCAGTAGTGGAGGAAGCTAAACAATTAAGAATAAATATTATGGCCACATGTTGCCCATCACTCCCTCTGCTTATCTCTGGATTGTTTCTGGCAAAGTGGCAAACATGCATCAATGAACCCTCAGCTCCTCCCATTCTCTCATTGAAACCATCCACTGCTTTCAATTTTAATTCAAGCCGTAAACTTTAACATTAGCATTAGATTAGATTGTGCTAAATCGTTCTACTCCATTTGGTGAAATATAATAATGATATTGATATTTAAAGCATAAGGGGATGCATTCAACTCAGAAAAGGAACAAACCTAAAGAGAAAAACGAGAAGGCTACAGGGAAGCTAAATGTAAAAATGAATTAGAAAAACAGAAAAACAAGAAACAAGGCAATTAATAATTAAATACCAGATTTGCTTGTTTGCAAATGCTAACAAGGTGAACTCCTTAAGGAAACCTAAGGAAGAAAACACATACAACACACACCATTAGAAATGAGGAAAGGAACAACTCACCTAGAGATATAAAATACTTCTATAAATGATAATTAATAAACCTAAGAACCTCAATTGAAAGCTTTTTCTCTTTAAAAAACTATTAACCCAAAGAAGAAATCCTGAAAAAATTTAATAACTGTAGAGGTAGTTCAGGATGTCAAAGAAACTTCCCCCAAAGGAACCCAGACCGGGCGTTCACTGCTGAATACTTCCAGACTTTCCTTCCAGACATTTAAACAATAGATAATTCCTGTGTTATATAAAATCTTCCAGAGCATAGAAATATGAGGAAATGCCTAATTTCTATGGCCTTCTTCCAAACCTGATAAAGATAGTGAAAAAAATAGAAAATTAAAGACCATTGAGAACATAGAAAATTAAAGACTAACCTCTCTTGAATACAGATAAAGTCTTAACAAAATAGCAAATGGAATTTACCAATATATTAAGAGATGGTAGATCAATCCTACACACTTTTGTGATGCTATAAAAATCAAGAAAAATGTATATGATATCTATCTTCAATGGGGGGTAAATGCAGAAGAAAAATGTATGCATACATTATGACATTAAAAAGTAGTCAGAAACTAGGAAAGAGGACAAGAATGTGGTAGGATGGTGATTTTTTGTAATTTGATATAATCTTGATATAACATGGTTTTATTAATGCAAAAAAATCAAAAGGAAAAATAGAGGGGAGGAAGGGGGAAACAATATTTGTGCATCAATTATGTGTACAGTTACAGATCAATTGGGGAAGCAGATGTGGCTCAAGCGATTGGGCTCCTGCCTACCATATATGAGGTCCAGGGTTCGATTTCCGGGGCCTTCTGGTGAAAGGCAAGCTGGCCTGTGCGGAATGCTGGCCCACGTGGAGAGCTAGCGCAGCAGGATGACGCAACAAAAGGAGATACAGAGGAGAGACAATAAGAGAGGCAGCAGACCAGGGAGCTGAGGTGGCGCAAGAGATTGAGTGCCTCTCTCCACTCCAGAAAGTCCCAGGATTGGTTCCCGCTGCCACCTAAAGAGAAGACAAGCAGACACAGAAGAACACACAGAGAGCAGACAGTGAGCACAAAAGCAACTGGGGGAAGGGGGGATAAATAAGTCTTTTTAAAGAAAATATCAATTGATGACATACCTTTCTATATGTACACCTGCAAAGTAAGTATTATTCCCATTTTCTTAAATGGGTAAACAGCAACCTTCAGAGGCAAGGAACATGCTCTGGGCTACATATTTTTACATGCTCTATGAAGATTTAAACCCTCTTCTGACTTCACTCTGCCTCCTGCCTCTAAATGAGTAGACAATACCATCTATTAATCTTTTTTGGGTCCCAGACCTTTAAGTATGACAAAAATTATGGACCATCTCCCCCTAGAAAAATCCACCAGGGCACAAAAATTTTCATATGGAGCACCTTCTGTGGGTAGGGTGATCATACACCTTGGTTTACACCTGTTGTCCTGGAAAAATTATTAATAGAGTCACATTTTATCTTCAAAATTATTTTAGTTTGGACTATAAACTACATGGTTATCTCAAATACCAGACTTATTCTTTCCTTTTTCCTCTTTCTCCCAACTCCACTGCTTTACTTAAATGTTATGATTGGAGTGATTCCTTTCAGCACAGCAACCAAAATGCAGATATTTTTAATCACTTAAATGTTGTGGAAAGGGAAACCGTGCCCCAGTGACCGAATGACTGTCTATCATCAGCTCACACTTCAACGTGTATCATATACTTTGGAAAGTTGAAAGCAGAGCCTTATACATTTTGGTTGGGCAAAGGGGAAGTTGTGGACTTGAGTGCAGTCTCTAGTCAGGACTTAGAGGTGCCCACAGTTGAGACCCTGAATGTCTGGATGTGGGTTAGGAGGAGGTAAGCCCTGGAGTGCCAGGGCAGGCAATATGTTGCTGGGAGAAGATTGGCCCCCAGAAGATAATATTTTCACAGATACATCACTGATGTTCCATGGCCACACTTGGTCTGCATCAGAATTGTCCCTTTAAGATAAAGATACTCAAGCAAACACTCAAGTCAGAGCCACTGTCCATGGAAGTAGGAGGGGATATGGATCGTCAAAAGGAGATAGCTGGTTCCTGGAGAGCCAGAGACTGAGCATTCTCCCACTTGCTGGGGTGAAGGCAGGGGGTTCAGCATCTCCTCTCGGCATGGAGCCCCCAGGACATGTGGCTGCTGAGATTCCCACATAGGAACAAGACAGATAAGCATCTTGTTCCTCACATGGAGGAAGACGCTAACCACAGCAGCAGAGAACAAGGGCTTCAAGGAGATCTGGGCTCTGCAGCTTGGCCAGACCATTACCATTTGTCCACAACAGACAGTGCAGTAGAAACAAAGTAGTTTCTGGCTCCAGAGGAAAGGGGGCTATTTCTGGGAAGCCACCACTTCCTTCAGGTTGGTGTGGAAAAGAGGTTGCTGAAAAGGGCTTTGTCCTTAACGCGCAAAAGAAATTGAGAAAATCATGAACCATATTAATGGGAAGCACTGTCCACAGAAAGAATGGAAAAGAATATAATGGATGGGCAAGTGGTGAGGAAATGCTCCACTTTGTTCTCACTTAATTTGTCGAAAACAAGGGTTCTTTCCCTGGGGTCAATGCAATCAGATGGGAAAAAATATATGTCCTTATTTGCCTTAAAAGTTATCATTTTCTTTCATGATATATGATGTCACAAATTAAAATCACAGATATTTTCATAAAAGAGTAAGGTTGCTGTAGACATTTCTAAATATCATACGTGCTCATTAATTCTTGGAGATTATGGTGGGTCTTAGGCCTGCTGCCAGATCTTGTTTTTTATGTATTTATAAGGACACACATATAATCCTTTTTCACAAAGTTGCTCTTTTGGATTTTAAGAATTATTTTAATAACTGTATTGCAATATCACTGGTTTCCTTTGTCTTCCTATATATTTTATTTTGTATACTTAAGAGTGTTATTCTGAGACATAGTTCATAAGTTTCATCAGAGTGCCAGAGGGGTTCATGGCATGAAAATGGCTAGGAACCTGTGGAACGTAAAAACATCAGGCTGCTCAGTTCTTATAAGTTGCTCTTATCTGCAGTTTTACAATGCTTCTGTTGTGAATTGGTAAATAGTTGTGGAAAAAGGACTAAGCCATTTCCTGTTAGGCAATATTAAATAGATGCCTCCAGAGCATCCATTTGGCAATACTGTCTTCATTTAAATACTCATTCTCATTTGAGAACTCTCTTCCTTGTTCCAATGTGAATTCTTTTACTTTCTCCACAGGTTTCATGTTTTCTGATCATGGATTTTTTTTTATGGTCCCAAGAAATACAATCCTCCCACTTCCAGCCCATGGATCAGCATCGTAGACGTTAGGATGCTTTTTTTTTTCCTTTCGTTCCCCCCTCCACACTACCCCCCCCATAGGAAAGGGCACTGCATGAATATTACTTATATTCTGAAAATGATTGCACAAGAGGATGAGCAAATATACTAGGATCAGAATTTCAGAGTTACAAGGAATATGGGAGGGACACAGCAATGTACATGAGACTACTAATGAAAAAGCAATAGATAACGTGTTGAAGACTTCCCTGCAAGCTTCTGTGTTTACTCTATTAGTTTCCTAGGGCTACTGTAACAAATTACCATAAGCTAGGTGGCTAAAAGCAACAGAAATGTATTCTCTCACGGTTTTGGAGGCTAGAAGTCTGAAATCAAAGTGTTGGCAAGGCCATGCTCTCCCTGAAGGCTCTAGGAGATCTCTCCTTGCCTCTTGCCCAGCTTCTGGTGATTCCTGGCAGTCCCTGGCATTTCTTGGCTTGCAGATCCATCACTTCAATCGCTGCATTCTTTGTCACATAGCGTTCTCCCTATGTGTCTATCTGCTTCTCTTGTTTTCTCTTATAAGAACACACCAGCCATTAGATTAGGTCCATCCTGATCTAGTATGGCCTCTTCCTAGCGTGTTTTTTTTTTTTTTTTTTTTTTTTTTTAAGAAGGTAATGGGATTGAACCCAGGACCTTTAACATGGGAAGCAAGAACTCAACCACTGAACTACATCTGCTCCCCATCTCTTCTTCCTTTTATTCCATCTGCAAGGACCCTATTTTCAAATAAGATCATATCCTGAAGTTCCAGGTGGACACGAATTTTGGGGGGACACATTTCAGCCCAGTATATATACCTTCTTATTTAATTTTATATAGAGAGTACTTTATCTATCTTCTGACTTAATTCACAGAACTCTGTGAGGCAAATATTAATGTTTATCTTTTACCAATGAGGAAACTGAAGCACAAAAAGGTTAAGCAAGGACGTGCAGCTAATAATAGGAGAACCAAATTTTGAAACCAAGCTGTTTCCACATCCCATGCCCCTGACAACCATACTAAATCACCTCCCTTAGATTTGGTGATCTTTCCAAGTCTCTGAAATGTATAAAGCAATGTAGAAATGAGAGCTATTGTTGTCCATTTGATGTTAAGATAAAAAATGTTACTTAAAATAAGAAATGAAAACCCAAACTTAGAGAATTATGATGTGCTTATTACCCATTTCAAAAGAATTAACTACAGGGATTTCTTAAATGCTGGATCCTCTGCTCCGATGAACTTGGCAAATGAAGGGAGAGTCCTAGGAGCAGAAATAAGGTAAAAGTTAGGAGCCTGTTATTTTAAAGAGCTGCGGGGGCGGGGTGGGGGGGAGGTGGTGAGAGAGAGAGAGAGAAACCTCTTAAACATAATGCAGGTCACCAAATTCAACAAAAATGATTATGTTTATTGCCTTTCTCTTTTCATTGTCAGGCAAATATCTATTTACTAAAACAGTAGTTTAGAAAATTCTGTTCCGTCAAAGTCCATGACTTATCAAATAAATTTAAGAAGATCTTGTAATTTCAAAGCATGAACTTTTTGTCATCTTTCCTCCAAATTATAGTGATAGTTAAGTTTGAGAAATTGAACATGGTGGGTCAATTGATATGTGTAGTTTGGGTGTGGTTTTTCCAGAGGTCTTTAAATTGGTTGGTTTTTCTCAGAACTCTGGGCTAGGCTGCAGAGCTGAGAGACTGTCCATCTGCATCTCTTTCCCCATTACCTGTGAGGACCTTGCCTTGTACTTAGTGGTTTCCCAGCACATGTGTGTTTTAACTGAACAATGACAGTTGGATTTGCATGGTCCTTGCTTCAGGGCCATTGTAGCTGTGGCCGTTGTGCAGAAACATCCTTCTCCTTGGGTGTGGTGATGCTCCCTCTTTACTCTCTAGTCCCCTTCCCCCTGCCTCAAGACAGGGGCTGCATTTAATTTATCCGTGTGTCCCAGTGCCTACCCACGTGCTTGGACAGGAGGAGTAGGCGTGATGTCCATTCCAGCACTGCCTGTGGTACGCACTGTTGCTAATAAGCCCACGAGGTGAGATGCATTTGGCCTGTTCATCCCAGGGTCCACAGTCAAGACCACAGCAGGAGGTTAGGACCACCCAGTGCACAGCAACTTGTGTTTTAGTACCCTAAGTTGGTCTTTTATATCTGGACTTAAGAAGTTTAAAAAAAAAAGACACAATGAAAATGTTTAAAGTCATATTCTGGTTTGTATGATGTACTATTTATAGAATAGTCACTTAGGCTTCCATATAGAACAGAGTATGCAGCCCTAATGTCAGTATGATTTTGGTGTTATCTCAACTCCCTCCAATGAGATTATTGCTGGAACCCTTATCAAGTAGTGACTAGAAGGAAGGCATTTCTCCTGGTTCTGTCTCCATCTCTCATTCTTTGTTGCTAATTCTTCATGATTTGATGATCTACACCCCACACAAGTTTGCATGTCAATTGCTCCTAGTATCAGGGTTTCTTTCTTGATAAATTATAAAGAGGCCATGACTTCAGTCTTTCCATAGAGTCTTCATCACTGGTATTTTCTTCTATGGCACTGTTTAAATAGTTTTTAAAAGTTAGACAAGACTAAGTTAATGAATAGTAATCATTTGTAAATACATGCAGTATTAGTAAATAAAACATTGCAGTATTTATTTAAAAGCTTGGTTTTGGTACAGATTATTATCAGACCACATGTAAAACAGTCATGTAACACAATCTTTAGTCTCTTAATACATCAGAACAATTATATGTAGTAATATAACAGAGTAACCCAATAAAAGTCAGAAGTTGTAGTGAAAAAAAAGTCAGGGTGTTTGTTAAAAGTACCCCGGTTTGGGTATGTTCTTGGTCTTGGTTGGCATTACAATGGGTGGCATTTTAAATAAGATTTCTTCAAGATATTACTTCAGTTAATGTGTGGCCCAACTGAATTAGGTTGAGCTTTTTTTTTTTTTTTTTTTTTGAGGTACTGGGGCCGGGCATTGAACCCGGGACCTTGTATGTGGGAAGGCAGCCCCCAACCATTGAGCCACATCAGCTCCCCTGAGTTGTTTTTTTCTTTTGTTTGCTTGTTTTTGTTTTTTGTTTTGTGTTGTTTTCAGGAGGCACCAGGAACTGAACCCGGGACCTCCCATGTGGGAAGCAGGTACTCAACCGCTTGAGCCACATCCACCCCCAGGTTGAGCTTTAATCCAGATTATTGGAGTCTTTGTAAGCAAAGGAAATAAGACACTGGAGGAGAAGCCATGGGGAACAGCCAGAAGCTGGAAATCAATGTAACCTGAAAGAGAAAGGAGAAGATGCCACTATGTGCATTGCCATGCGATAGAAAAGCTAAAGAATCCCAAAGATTACCAGCCAGCCAGAAAATTGCCTTCTAGCCTCTGCAACCTTGAGCCAGTAAATTCCTGTTGTTAAGTCAACCCATTGTATGGTATTTGTCTTAGCACCTAGGAAACTAAAGGAGTGTATTTGTGTAGGTGGTCTGGGAATTACACTTTGAAAAACACCACTTGAGCTAAGGCTATTCCTAATTTACATCTCAATTTCTATGCAATGCTAAAATGTAAAGTTTCTTCTCTCATATACCCTCTGCAGCGATTTCTTGCCATACCTTCCTTTACCTGGGAAATAGCATCTTCCGTGTCAATTGGCTTCTGCTACAAGCAATGAGAAGAGTTGCAGACCACCTTAAATTTCGGTGGAAATAGGACCAACTTGTCTTGGAGTTACCTGAAAGTGATTTCCCCTAGTACTGAAAAAAACAAAACAAACAAACAAACAAAAACTGAAACGGGATGTTATTTACCTCCTAAAGCAACCCAGGAGTAGTGAGAGAGAAACCCACTATGTGGGGGGGCTACAGTAAGCTGGGAAAAACTGCTTGTCCCACCTTGTCTCTAAGCACATGAGCTGTGGGCAACAGAAATAGCTCTGCCCATGTTATTGCTCTCCCCACTCAAATGCTTTCTGAGAAGCGATTAAGAAACAAGATGTGGAAGGAGCTGTAGTAGGGAAGGCAAAGAAGAACACGACCATCCCTGCCCTCAGGAAAGCTCAGCACCTCTGAGGGGAGATGAGGTATATACCAAATATTCTGCTAAGTAATCTCATGTTGCCCAGTGCTGTGGAAGTGGTCGTTTTTGGAGGGGTCAGGGAAGGCTCCAGAAGATGAAGCATTTGAGTAGTGCTTCGAAGAACAAGGGTTGGATTTTGACAGGCAGAGATTGAAGAGTGGCAGAGAGGAGAGGGAAAGGAGGAGACGTATTTTTGGAGAAGGAAAAAGTTTGAGCGAAGGCCAGGGCAGGCTACATAATTTGTAGTGTCCAGTGCAAAATGAAAATGCGGGGCTCCTTATTCAAAAAGCAGGAGAAAAATCCTATTAAAGATCCTAAAATATAAAATTTTTCATTTTTTCTTTCTCTCTTGACTGGCCATTGTTTTTTATTTGCTATATAATGTCATTCTAAATAATGAAAAATTAAAATTTTACATCAATAGCATGAAGTTTACCATTCATCTTTACATTGCACAGTGCCAGTTTTATGTGAAGCATCAAAATTACACAATTTATATTTCGTAGGTTGCATATATATGTATTCTCTTCTTACTGGAGCAATGGTAACAGTACAATAAACTTACACAGCTGTTTTAATTTCACTTTTTGATAGGCAAACTTTCTACCAACTTTTTCTACTGTCAGCTTACTAATGGGTAAGCAAAGATGGAAAGAAAAAGGAACTATGTGTTGCCCTATATTTCCTTTTCCTCCTATGTCATCATTTTCCACCTAAGTGGTAGCTGATACCGGGAAATGACATGAAGAAGAAAGGATATGATAGGGTTCCTTAGAATACCATTGTGTTCTTCTGTATTTGGTTCAGATAAAAAGTATGACCTCTTGGAGATGTCAGCATCCAGTTTACTGAGTTGTGGAGATTACACACTTACTTTGTGCTTGCTTTAAGGCTCACCGAATTCTCACTTACTGTGAGACCACGAGAAATCTGCCCTTGGAGGTATCACATAGGTATATTAGTCAGGGCTCTCCAGAGAAACAGATCCAACAGGACACATTATATATGTAAAGGAATTGGCTCACACAACGATGGGGGCTAGCAAGTCTGAACTCCGTAGGGCAGGCTGCAAGCTAGAAACTCTAAATGAAGGTGATGCTGAACTCCTTAGTTGGAATTCCCCAGGAAGCTGGCTGGCTGGAAATTCCAGCAAGAACCAATGCTGAAGTTGAGGCAGAAATTCTTCTTGACCCCTGAAACCCTTAGTTCTGACTTTTAAGATCTGCAACTGATTGAAGGAGGAAACTACCCACCTTGCTAAAAAGCAGTCTCCTTTGTTGATTGTAGATGCAATCAACTGACTATAGGTGCAATCAACTACAAAATGCCCTCACAGTTTCAAGTAGGACAGTGCCTGACCCAACAACTGGACACCATAACCTAGCCAAGTTGACACAAGGAATTGGCCATGAGGGATGGCAACCAGTGGTCACAGATGTGCATATTAAGTCTATCGCCTATGCTTACAGGCATTTTCCATTGTCTCATCGGACTTTGCTTGCAAAACACAAACTCAAAGATAAAAATTATTAAGAATTTAAAGTTCATCACTGTAGAACATTAAATCAAGCCTTTGCCTTCTGGCAAAGGCACAGGAGTAGAAAGGTACATTTCTGATTTAGGGAAAGCCGATTAATCTTGCTTATCTTGAGCATAAGGCATAAGACAAAACTCTAGAAAAATAAAGTAGACCAGACCCTGGAGAGCCTTGAGTGCCATAGGTGGGAGTTTGGGCTCTTTTGTTTGTTTGCAGCAGACTTTAGGAAAAGGATGCTGGCAGCAGCTTATGAAGTACAGAGAAGGCAACATGGATAAGGGGAACAGACCAGCCCTGAGGTCATCATCACAGTGCAGACGGGGACCAGAATTAGGGGTGTGGCTGGGAGTAGGGAGAGGGGCTCCAGACACAAAGATACCCTTTGAAATTCAATGTGGAACCGTTCTTTCTTTACTGTTTGTCTGGTTTTGTTTTCAAACTTAAAAGTTTATTTTAAAAATAAAGCGTTCTTTTCCCATTGAGATTCTAAAGTTTCACAGGTCTGCAAAAAAATTACTTGGGTTTTAGAAATTTACTTTGGAAGCTTAAGGCTGTCAGTCAGCTTGTAAAGCCATGCCCAAAGTCCCTGCAACTCTGAATGCGGCTCTCCCGGAAAGCAATGCTGACGGCCCAATGCCTGGTGATTGTATGTGAAAGCCACACTTTATACCAGAGAGGTTTAAAAGTTTTCCACCCTAAATAGATTCCTTTTGTCCATTTTGGGCCATACAGAAATGATGTAGTGAGGATAAAACAGAAATCTCACTGAAAACATCCTTTTGGGGAATTAGAGGATTAAGCTCTACCTTCCACTGGCCTTATCAAAGCTTTGGAGGTGAGCCTGTGAAAAGGCGAGCCGTGGCAGCCCACAGGCACACAATTATGTTCTGGTAAACTAAGTGTAAGCTAGCTAGATGAAATGTAGCCTGTCCCTGATCTTACTCTGAGTCTTAGATAAGGGAAAAGCATATTTGTATTTATTTAATGCATCAAAAATACTAATACCAGGCAGGGTTTCCTAGCTCACACCTTGTTATGACGATTCCTTGACAACGGGTGGGTATAAACACAAGTGGGCATAGTCATCAAATGCTTGGTTTGGGGCTGCACTGTAAACTCAAAACATCTGCCTATAAACTCAAAACATTTGCCAAACATAAGGCCCTATACTTCTCAAATAAAAAGGATTTATATTTTGACAGAAGCAAATATTTTACCTTGCTTTGAGGAGGACATGTTTTCAAGTATTTCATCTATAATTTCAAACAAGGGCAATGAGCCTGATGTGGGGTTTAAAAACACTTATAACAAATTTTGTCTCTAAAGACATTGTAAACGTTTCAATGCCATTGTTTCTCTGAAGCCCTTTGATTACGTTATGTTGTTTTCGCTCTCTTGTGTTCAAGGATTATATTAGTCAAAGGGGTGCTGATGCAAAGTAGGAGAAATCTGTTGGCTTTTATAAAGGGTATTTATTCGGGGTAAAAGCTTACAGTTACAAGGCCCTAAAGAGTCCAACTCAAGGTACCATAAGAGGTACTTTCTCACCAAAGTCTGTTGCCATGTGTTGAAGCAAGATGGTTGCCAATCTCTACGAGTGTTCAGCCACCTTCTTCCTCTTACGGCTCTGTGGGCCCAGCTTCTTCTGATCTCAGCTGTAGGCTGGAGGGTTCAATTCTCTCCAGGCCTTCTCAGCTGCTCAGGGCTCTGGTCTCTTCAGCTGCAAACTATCAGGCAAATGGCTCAGCTCTCTCCAGGGCCCCAGGATCAACGTTCTCTCCTCTACCATGTCTACTTGTGAGAGGAGAGCTTAGTGCTCCGGCAGATAGACACCCTGCAGGCTTGAAAAGGGCACACTGATGCCTGGGGATGAGTTGTATCTGGAAACAGAGGACATAAGTTCTGGGCAGTCTGTGCAGCATCTTGTAGAACTGTGAAGTTCTCAGAGTTAGCAAGGTGTGAGAGTGCATCTTATCTTAGTGTAAAACAACAGTTCTCAACAAGGGGCGACTTTGCACCCTGGGGGACATTAGACAATGTCTAAAGGCATTTTTGATTGTCACTACTCGAAGGGGGGCATCTAGTGGCTAGATATTCTGCAATGCATAGGACAGTCCCCCACAACAAAGAATTATCTTGCCCCAAATATCAACAGTGCTGAGGCTGAGAAAACTTGGTGTAAAATAACTATTGGTCAAAGGGAAGGGATGCCATTATTCCTGGGGATATCCCAACCATTGCATCAAATCATAAAGGATGCCCCATCTGAAGAAGCTATTGGTCTAGGTGATATCAAGGAAATGGGCATCTTTTATGTTTGCCTGTTCAATGTCCATTCCATTTTCCATCTGGGGACACTACCTTGATTTTCCTTTGAGGAATTACCCCTTCTTTAGCCATAGGCTGAACATTATAGCCTAAGCTGGGCTGCTCAGAGTCGTGCTCCCAAAAGGAAGGACACAAAGATAGCAAGTGGCTGGAGCCAATTCATTCTGAAGACACGGTCCATGAGCTGCGGTACCTATATCTCCAGAGCAGCTCCAGTGTCTTTCCTTTTCAAGGCCTGATAGTTCAGCTTGCTTTATTTCTTTATTTGAGGTACCGGGGGCCAGGGATTGAACCCGTGACCTCGTATGTGGGAAGCTGGCGCTCAACCACTGAGTCACATCTGCTTCCCTGAGTTGGTTTTATAAATTTGTTTTGCTTGTTGTTTGTTTTTGTTTTTTCAGGAGGAACCGGTTACCAACTGGGACCTCCCATGTGGGAGGTGGTCACTCAACAGCTTGAGACACATCTGCTCCTGAGCTTTATTTTTTCCTGTGTCCTTCCAATATATTTATCCTTTTGTTTGTTTCAACTAACAAGAATTGGCTGCAAAGATCCAAAATGCCTCCAACCTCATTGTTCCGAATGCCTGGGTGATGCCATGGATTTGCATGATACCAGACTTGTGAGCTCCTTCATGACAGGTGTCCTGGAGTCTAGAAACTTGTAGACTCTTCTGGCAAATTCTCCAGTCCAGCCCCCACCTCTGATGCTGAGTTGTTTAGTACCCAGAGAAGAACAGTAATGACTCTCAGCAACCTCCCAGTGGCCGTGAAGCATCTCATCCCATGAACAGATAGATCCACTAAAAATGCTAATTGAGGAGACTGGGCTGAGAAAAAAACAGACCACATAAAACGTGAAGGGAACTCAGAAGTACAGTCTGAAATACCTCAGATCTCTTCTTTCTTGTTTACTGGGTGACTATTCTAACTAAACATGTAGAAATGACACTAAAGACTACGGAGGCTAGTACTGTGTTATGTGTTTGATACTTAGGGATATTTCATAGATAATAAAAATGGAATGAAAATATCATGAAATCTCTATTAAGTGTTTTACTCTGTTGTATTTTTGTCTTTGAAATTTTTAAACTACAGAACGAATCCCAAGTGTAAAAACTATGAAAGAAGACCTTTCTTTCTTTCCTTTGCATTCTTATTTCCTAGAGGAAAAATCAGGTTGATATGCAATATACTATATATCATTCCAGACATATTTTCTTGCCTTTATAATCATACAGGCATAGTTTTTGTTGTTGTTGTTTGTTTTTGTAGATCATGAAGTCAGGATCATAGTATATATACTTTTAGTACTTTTCTCTTTCTCTTGGGCATCCTTCTATGTCGAAAAAATTTAAATCTTGTTTCATTATTTTTTTCATTTTCACCTTACACAATATTTTATCAGCATATTACTGGTTAATTTCTGAATCACTCATAAAAACTGATTAAAAATAATGATGATTCCAGGACCACCTCTGACTAATCTGTGTTTTCATTCTAGGCGAAGATCTCCTGGCCTGCTGCCCATGATATATTACTGCTGCTGTTACGAAAGAACAGAAATATGCTGAGAGAATTTCCTCCCACTGTCAAGCCTTCAGAGTGAGAGGAAGGACCCAAATGAACTGCTTAGCAGAGAAAGGTGGAGGGTGCCTGGAAATGCATTCCTAGACCAAATGAAATTGAAAACTGAGCAGTTAGTTTCTCCCATGCACCCCTACCCCAACCTGCAATCAGCAATAATTTTTGAGAAATAAAGCAAATGGATCACCACAGTCCTACACATCTAATACACTTGACTAGTTTTTCACAGGAGCTACTCAGGACCAAATGATTGGAAAGGAAGTTGACTGGCCACAGTATCATTTTAAAAATTTTATTCTGCTGTGGCTGCCAAATAGAATTAGAAGGAGAAGGAGGAGGAGGAGGAGGAGGAAGAAGGGCGGAGGAAGAGGTGTGGGGGTGGGGTGGAAGAAAGAAAATGTCATCTCTCCTAACCATTTTCAAAGATCAGTTTTTGAAAATTCTTTCAACTTCTTTGTTTTATAAGAAAAGCACTTGCACATTACTCATTTGTGCTTACAGATGCTGAATCTCTTGATAATCCGGAGGCTTTCTTTTTTCCTTTTTTTTTTTTTTAATTTAAGATTTAGAGATGTATTTTCTAGCAAGTGAATGAGCCCTTTGAATCAGGATTTACTATTGGATTCCTTGGCTTCTGAGTCTCTACATCCCTGACTGAGCCCCTGATGACTGCTTGCTCTCTTAGGGGTCATTTATTTCCACGTGGGCCAATAGTAACATCAATAGTGATTATGGCAAAGTGCTTTCCACAACCCTCCTCAATGTTTATGTTCAGTATGTGAAACCTTGGCCTTCCCCTTCAGTCTGTATAATTTCTGCCTCTAGCAAATAGTAGCAAGCATCCTATTACAAGGCAGTTTATTCTACTGTCTACTTAGCATAGCATTGTGGGCCATGGGGCCTTCAGAATTTGCCTCTCTGCCCTTCGGCCTCGTATACCACACTTGGAGAACCCTGGGAGGACATCACAACACTTACACCATCAGACCTTTGGGCCTTCTCTGCCTGCAGTGCCCTTACATCCTCTCCTGCCACTGGCAAAGTTCTCCTCATCTTTCAAGGCAAGACCAAGTGCCACTTTCTTTCTAAAATTTTTCCTACGCTGCTTTCCCTTTGGCCCTCCCTGGGTAGTATTATGTCTCCACACTTCCACAGCAGGTGGCATTTTGTTCACATTAACATCACATGTGCAGTATATTTATAGTAATCGGTAATATTATTATTACTAAAATAAAAATAGCTCTCTTCAAGTACTTACTGGCTAGCTGTCAGAAACTGAACTAAGGGCATATATCACTCATTTAAATAGCTGTGGGTTTTGCCTCATTTTACAGAGGAGGAAATTAAAGTTCAGAGATAGTGAGTTGCCCCAATGCACACTCCAAGCACATGGCAGAGGCAGGTGTCGACCCGCCATTCTGATTGCCAGGCCTACATGGCACATGTGCCTGCCTGCTTCTCCTCACTGGGTTGGGAGTTTTGAGAGAAAGTTCCCTGCTTCATCCACATTTGTGTTTGCTGTCCCTGGCATAGCAGCAGCAGGCTTTCTACATTGTCGTACCTTCTTTTTTTTTTTTTTTTAAGTAGACTTTCACCCAGATGTTGAAGGCTGAAGTCTTTTGGAAGGAGTTAATGAGCAAATGGGACCAGGATGCTTGCTGATGGGATGGGCTGAGACCTCTGAAACTACAATGGCTCTGGGGACAGAATATCACTCTGGTTCCACAGAGGTACGTAAGTGGGGTGAAGAGGGATGGGATGGGGTGGGTGCACCATGCTGGGTGGCAGCCAGGAAAAGAGAAAGAGTGAGTATGAGGACAAACATTAGTGATGGGGGGCCATGGCATATGAAGGACAGTCTAAATTTTGAGCATCTTCCTGGACCAGGTTCTTGATTTTTGCTTTATGCCCCTTGTCATTTAATATCCTGTTTCTAATATTTCAGATGGAAAACAGAGACTCAGAGAGACCTAAGTAAATTGTCCAAAGTTACATGGCTAGTAATTGGCCATATTTCTGTCCAGGTGTGGGGCCAAAGCCTGTACCATTTTTCGGCCTCATGCCAGGGCACTGCCCCTTCCTTGGGTCAAGACTTTGTGTGGAAGTTTATACTTCAAGAAAAGGAGCATATTGAACTTCATAAAGCAGTCTTTTGCACACTGCTTAGCAATGGGTGGGGGAAGGAGTGCCTTGCCGGGGTGAACTTTGACCCGGCACACTGTTATGGGCTGAATTGTGTGTCCCCACACAATTCAAGGTCTAACCCCTGATGCTGTGAACGTGACCTTCTTTGGAAATAATGTCTTTGAAGATGTGATTAGTTAAAATGAGGCCAAACTGCATTAGGATGGGCCCTGGTTTAATATGTCTGCACCCTTCTAAGAAGAGGGAGATTTGGACACAGAGGCACAGACACAAGAGAGGAGAAGGCCATGTGTCGACAGGCTGAGACTGAAGTGCTGCAGCTCCAAGCCAAGGAGCACCAAGGACTGCAGACCCAGGAAGCTGAAAGGGTCAAGGCAGGAGACTCCTCCACAGGTTTCAGGGGGAGCATGGTCCTGCTGATACTTGATTTGGGATTTCTGGCCTCCAGAACTGTGAGACAATGCATTTCTCTTGTTCTAGGTCACCTAATTTGCAGTACTTTGTTACAGCAGCCCTAGGAAACTAGGATAAACACTTAACCGGCAAGCAAGTTTAATGGACTGAAAAAATGTTGTACGCTACCTCTACCTGACACTGGGAATCTGTTGTGAAACTGCTGCTTTACCCTGAAAATGGTGACAATTTCTTTTTTTCTTTTTTTTTTTTTTTTAACACTTTTGTTATTATTATTATTTTTTAAAGAAGCTTTAGATTACATAAATGTTACATTGAAAATATAGGGGATTCCCATATATCCTACCCCCTTCCCCCTCCCATACTTTTCCCCATTAACAGGATCTTTCATTAATGTGGTACATTTATTACAATTGATGAACACATATTGAAGCATTGCCACTAACCAGGGTCAATGGTTTACATTATAGTTCACATTCCGTACCATACACTTTTATAAGTTCTAACAAAATGCATCATGGCTGGTATCCGTCATTGTAAGATCATGCAGAACAATTCCAATGCCCTAGAAATACCCCACGCTCCATCCTTTCTTCCCTCCCAATCCTCTCAGAACCCATGGTAACCACTAGGTTCAATTTTTGAAGAATAAGGTTCATAGTTACATGCATTAATATTGAGGGCTTGCTATATTGGTCCATCTTCTTTGATTAGCCACTGCCTAATGTTCTCGAAAGACTCTTGCCCCTCTATGTGAGAACTTAGCAGGAAGGGATGGGAGTTTAATATTTTCTTGCTTATTGTGTGGGTCTTCACCCACTGAGATAACACCCTTTGACATGATGAACACTCTCATATTCCATAGAAGCATGCCCCAGGTGCGCCCTTCTCTGCATACTACCCCACCCCCGACACTCTGCACCAGTGACCCTCCCCTGCCATATTTGTTAAAAGAACATTCCCACCATTGTAGTTTTAACCACAGACATACAAGTTCCTAGTTCACCTATTCCTTCCTCCAGTCCTTCCCCTAGTTCCATGAATAGTCCAACCCCACACCCCCACCCTGCTCATCCTCATATTCCAGCACAGTTGACCCCACTCACATCCCTGAACCATCACCCTCATCCACTGCCAAACCCCCTTCCACCTTATCATAGGTTTTGCGCATATTGAGCATCAATTCACCACACTCTACTCCCTGTCTCCTGATAACCTGTCTTCCAGACTCTAGCTCTGTGAGTCTGCTCAATTTGCTTAGGTCATAACAGTGATGTCATGTAATATTTGTCCTTCAGTGCTGGCTTACTTCACTCAATATAAGGTCTTCAAGATTCAACCATGTTGTCCTGTGTGTCAATACTTCATTCCTTTTTACAGCTGAGCAATATTCCATTGTTTGCATGTACCACATTTGCTTATCCATTCTTCTGTTGATGGACACTTGGGTTGGGTCTAGCTTTTGGCAATAGTGAATAATGCCTCTATGAACATCAATGTGCATGTATCTATTCATGTATCTGCTTTCAATTCTTCTTGGTATATTCCCAGCAGTAGGATTGCTGGATTATATGGAAATTCTATAGTTAGCTTCCTGAGGAATTGCCAAACCGTCCTCCACAATGGCCGCATCATTCTACCTTCCCACCAGCAGTGGATGAATGTTCCCTTTCCTCCACATCCTTTCCAACACTTGTAGTCCTCTGTTTTTCTGTTTTTTTTTTTTTTTTTTTCTTAAAGATTTTATTTATTTATTCATCCATCGCCCCCCTGCTGCCTGTGCTCGCTGGGCCAGCCAACCACGCCGTGCGGGCGGGCCCGCCCCCACCAGGAGGCCCCGGGAACCGAACCCGGGGCCTCCCATATGGTAAACGGGAGCCCCACTGATTGAGCCACAGCCGCCTCCCTCCTCTGTTTTTTTAATAGCCACCAGTCTAATAGGTGTAAGTTGATATCTCATTGTGATTTTGATTTGCATTTTCCTAAGCTAGTGATGTTGAGCATCTTTTCATGTGCTTTTTTTTTTTTTTAATTTTACCGGGAGGTCCCGGGGATCGAACCCAGGTCCCTCCATATGGCAGACGGACGCCCAACCATTTGAGCCACATCCGCCCCCTTTCATGTGCTTTTTAGCCATTTGTATTTCCTCTTTGGAAAAGTGTCTATTCAAATCTCTTGCCTATTTTTCAAGTGGGTTGTCATTTTATTTTTGAGATATAGGATTTCTTTATATATGCTGGATATTAGGCCTTTCTTGGATAAATGGTCATCAAACATTTTCTCCCATTGAGTAGGCTGCCTTTTCACTTTCTTGACAAACTCTTTTGAAGTGCAAAAGTTTTTAATTTTGAAAAGGTCCCGTTTATCTATTTTTTTCTTTCATTGCTCGTGCTTTGGGTATAAAGTTTGTGAAACCATTTCCTATTACAAGATCTCAAAGATGCTTCCTTATATTATCTTCTAGGAGCTTTATGGTCTTGGCTCTTATATTTAGATCTTTGATCCATCTCCAGTTAATTTTTGCATAGGGCATGAAATGGTGATCCTCTCTATTCTTTTGGATATGGATATCCAGTTCTCCCAGCACCATTTGTTGAAGAGGCCATTCTGTCCCAGTTGAGTGGGCTTGGTGGCCTTGTCAAATATCAGTTGACTGCATATGTGAGGATCTATATCAGAACTTTCAATTTGGTTCCATTGGTCAGTATGTCTATCCTTGTGCCAATGCTATGCAGTTTTGACCACTGTAGTTTTGTAGTATGCTTTAAAGTCAGGTAGCATGATTCCTCCAATTTCACTTTTCTTCTTCAATATGTTTTTGGCTATTCAGGACCCCTTGCCCTTCCAAATAAATTTCATAGTTAGCTTTTCCAATTTACTAAAAAAAAAATGCTGTTGTAATTTTTATTGGGATTGTGTTAAATCTGTAAATCAATTTGGGTAGGGCAGGCACCTTAATGATATTTAGTCTTTCAGTTCATGAACATGGAACAGTCTTCCTTCTATTTAGGTCTTCTTTGATTTCCTTTAACAATTTTGTGTAGTTTTATGTGTACAAGTCCTTTACATCTTTAGTTAAGTTTATTCCTAGATATTTGATTTTTTTTTTATTTATGCTATCATAAATAGAATTTTTAAAATTGCTTTCCTCCTCAGATTGCTCATTATCGATGTGCAGAAATGTTACTGATTTTTGCATGTTGATCTTATATCCTGTCACTTTACAGAACTTGTTTATCAGTTCTAGAAGCTTTGTTGTAAAATTTTTCAATGCTTTCTACATATAGAATCATATCATCTGCAAATAGTGATATTTTTACTTCTTCTTTTCCAATTTGGATGCTTTTTATTTCTTTTTCTTGCCTAAGTGCTTAAGCAAGTACTTCTAACACTATGTTAAATAAGAATGGTGACAGTGGTCATCCTTGTCTTGTTCCAGATCTTAGAGGGAAGGCCTTTAGCTTTTTTTTTTTTTACCGGGAGGTCCCGGGTATCGAACCCGGGTCCCTCCATATGGGAGACGGACGCCCAACCATTTGAGCCACATCCGTCCCCCGGCCTTTAGCTTTTACCATTGAATATGATGTTGGCTGTGGGTTTTTCATATTTACTCTTTATCATGATGAGGAAGTTTTCTTCTATTCCTATCTTTTGAAGTGTTTTTTTAAAAAAATTTTATGTAAATTTATATATATATATTTTAAAAGATACTTAGATTACATAAATGTTACACAAAAGATATAGGGATTCCCATATGCTCCACTCCCCACACCTCCCACACCCTCCCTCATGAACATCCTTCATTAGTGTGGCACATTCATTGCAATTGATAAATGCATCCTGGAGCTTTGCCATTAAGTATGGACCATAGTTCACATTGTAGTCTACACTCTCTCCGACACAGTTCTGCATATTATGTGATGATATAAATGGCCTATATCTGTCATTGCAATGTCACTCAGGATAATTCTCAAATCATCAAATCAGCCTGAAAAAGCCCCCATATCACAACTGTTTTTCCCTCTCCCTGTCCCCAGAGCCTCCAGTGGCCACTGGCTCTACATCATGTTGTAATTTCTTCCATTGCTAGAATCACAATATGTCTATAGTAGACTACCAGTAAGTCCACTCTAGCCCATAGCTCTTTCACCAGTTCTGAGGATTCTGGGGTGGTGACATCGACTCCATCTCCAATTGAGAGGGAGCTTATATCCCATGGGGAAGATGGATGGGACTATCCTGCCTGCAGCTGCAGACTCTCTCTGTTCTCTGGGACAACTGTTTTTCATCATCATCTCCCTGCCAGTTGTCCTGGATGAGTCCAATGAGCTATAGAGTAGGTGTTGCAACTCCGCCAAGGTTCTGGGCCCAGGTGGCACATGGACAACCCAAAGACTCAAGTCTCTGGACATACACCTACAAACTCCAGCACCAAGTATAGGTTTAAATAGAAGGGACAGATGAGCCATGTGCAGGGAAGACATCACTGAGTCTAACTCTGTCACTCTCAGGAGCACAAATTCCAAAGTAGGGCCCACTGGCAAGGCACCAAACTCTGGAGCTATCCACCCTGACCATAGGACCTGGGTGTCTTCAGAGCTCTCAGGAGCCCCACTATTTGGGGTAGTATCCACTTTGGCAGTCTATGAGATCCTGCGGAGATGTGTGTAAGCATTACCTCTGAGATGACCGACCGACTCATTTTGAAGCCTCTTAGCCATATAAACTCATTTGTCTTTACCTTTTCCCCTTTTATTCGAGGTCTTTTCCAGTTGCATTGCTTGTTGGTGCTGGGTAGCAATCCCTCGGTGCCAGGGAGACTCATCCCCAGGAGTCATGTCATACGCTGACGGGGGAAAGGTAGTGCATTTATATGCTGAGTTTGGCTTAGAGAGAGGCCACATTTGAGCAACAAGGAGGCACTCAGGAGGCAAACCTTAGGCACCCCACAACAATAAGGATGCTGTATTTTTTCAAATGCTCTTTCTGCATCAATAGAGATGATCATGTAATTTTTTTTTTCTTTTGATCTGTTAATGTGATATATTGCATTGATTGATTTTCTTATGTTGAACCATCCTTGCATAACAGGGATGAAACCAACTTGATCATGGTGTATAATTCATTTGATGTGTTGTTGAATACGATTAGCAAGTATTTTGTTGAGGATTTTAGCAACCAGCTTCATTAGAGAGATTGGTCTGTAGTTTTCTTTTCTTGTGGCATCTTTATGTGTCTTTAGTATGAGAGTGCTCTTGGCATCATAGAATGAGTTAGGCAATATTCCCTCCACTTCTATATTTTGGAAGCGTTTAAGCAGGATTGGTATTAGTTCTTTCTGGAATGATTGGTAAGATTCACCTGTGAAGCCATTTGGTCCTGGGCTCTTCTTAGTTGGGAGGTTTTTGATGACTAATTCATTCTTGTTACTTGTGATTGTGAACATTTCTTAAAATGAAGGGTGGACTATGTAAAGAACCAGTAGTGTTTGAAATAAATTCAATCCATAGCAGTACTTTGATGGTATATGGGGAAAACCCTGAGAGTAAGAAGAAGGAGGATGTTATCCCCTCAGCCTCATCTCCCACTGCTTTGAAAATCAAGCCTGCCCCTCACATTTGCAAGGACTCACATACTACTATGTGTCAAATATTTAAAAGCTATAAATCAAACTAACTAATTGTTAATAAAATATGTTCTATTTTCCCACCATGACAAATCTAACTTCATAATGATGTGGAAGGTCAGTTTTGAATTTACGATCCTCAGGCTCTTGGAATTCTCTGCTGGAGCAAGATGGTACAGGGAGTGGCAGCCCCTAGCCAGAGGCCCTCTCCCCTCCATATTCTATCCCCACACTACAAAAGGCTTTGGATGTACACATGTGAATACTCCAGCCCACACATTCAAATTCTGTTCCATATCCCCAACATACAAGCTGTCCTTGGCCAGAGTTGCATCCACAGGCAGGGTCATTTGAGCAGGGAATTTTGGGGTGCTATGTACTGAAGCTAGGCCTGGTTGGAGGTTGTGGACTCTTTGCCCCTGGGTGCAGAAGTGTGGCTGGAGAGCAGCCAGATCCAGGTTCTCTAAAGCAATGGGCCTGAAAGGGGCCTCTCCTGCCTGGGTCCACCCTACAGTAATGAATGCTCCTAATGAAGAAACTGCACTTGTGAGTAGAAGCAGAGGATGGAGACTTGGCCTGTCTTGATCATCACTGTAGTCCCCACACCCAGCGCAGTGCCTAACATAGTGGATACTCAATGAGTCATTATTGAATGAATTGCCATCATAGAAGCCAAGATGCATTTTTAAGTCACAAGTTGTTAAAATACCAAGGACACTGTACACTTTGAAAGCTTTCTGAGTAAAGTGGGATTTGAGTCACTATGGATTCTTACCTTTGTGTCAGTTGAGTTTCAATTCCCTACTGCTTGCCTTTGGTCAACGCAAAATATTAAAGATAAATGGTTGTATATATTTTAAAAAATGCCTTTATTTTATGGAACACTGTGTTGGAAACATAAAAAAAATTGCCTTCTTTAGGAAAATTAATACTTTTTTATGTCACCTTTAGACAGAGAAACTATCTTTGAGCATTAAATCTTCCTATGATCAATTCTTCCCCACCTGGAAGTGGGATAAAAGAATCATGCCTGGATTTCTTCAGGCCTGAACCACTATCATAACCCCATTGTTTCCTTCAGAGTCCAGAGCTTTATTTTAGTGCTAGGTCTTCCATTTCATTCTTTATGTTAAGCTCTGATACCTGGAATTACAGATGCCTACTTCTAAACATGTACACATGAAGTAGAGCTCATTTTTTTTTTTTTTTTTTTTTTTTATTATGGGTAAAAATCAAAATTCTCACAATACATACAAACATTT
>JAKSZT010054395.1:114391-310120 GCA_026826555.1 Tolypeutes matacus | reverse complement strand
GGAAAAGGAAAAGGAAAAGGAAAAGGAAAAGGAAAAGGAAAAGGAAAGAAGGAAGGAAGGAAGGAAGGAAGGAAGGAAGGAAGGAAGGAAGGAAAGGTGGTGAGAAAGAAAAAACATCTCCCACATTTTGACTCTTGCAAACTTTTTTTAGCAGTTCATAAAAGTGGGAAAAAGACAATCTTAACTATCAGTGAAGTTCTTTATCAAGTTAACACCTAGTTAAAATAGGTAATGGAAGCTTTGTAAATACGAAATCCAGACTCTCAATAAACTTCCTACCACCAGATGTGGCCTGAGATACACCCCAGTCTGGGAAGGTGGCCACCATAAACCCTCTGAGAGCTGTAGAGGAGTCATATAACCACCTCTCTCCATGTGGTCACTGATCTTTGTAGTGTTACCCATGCTCTGGCTAAATAGAGGTATCACCATAAATCCAGTCCTAACTAAAAGGATGCAGTTTTTCTTTTTTCATTTTCATCTAGACAGATTCAAAAATAGGGAAGAGATTGATCAGTGCACTCATCTTTCTGCAATCATCTGAGAAGACAAAATGGCCTTGGGGATGATGTAGGCAAAGTGCAATGTGACTCTCTAAAAGCTTCTGGTCTCTTAAGGTTATTGTGGAGGCAACCATGGGAAGCAATAAAGCTGTACTGTTCATTTAAAGCGAGAGCTTTAACCATCTCTCTCCTGGCACTTCTTCTTTCTCTACCCTTAAAGTGCCGACTGAATGAATGAAAGAGGAAGGAAAGGTACCAATTTCAAACCCTCTGAAAGTCCATTTGGTGAATTGATTCTAGAAAGGTAAAATCTGTCAAACATTTCACAAATAAAAGTTGGTAGTGCGTTAACTTTCAAATTGATGCTAGACTTGAGCCTTGGGATGTATCATTTTTATCCAAGTAACAAGCAGGAATGGTATGAAAAGACTGCCTTCCCTGCCCACTGGGACAAACACAATTCTGAGTAGTTGTATATTATTTGGACCTGAGAGAGCTAGCTGTTTGCATGTTTTTATCTCTCATGTACTGTGAAATATAATTGCTAAATCTGGTTTGGTAAATCAAAATGTGCAAAATGTGCTGTGAAATGGAATTTCCAAGACTAGCTAGGAAAACAAATAATAAGAAAAAAATCCTATAAAAACAAATATATCAGATATGCGTTGAGGTCAAGATTATAAAGGGAACCCATAGGTTGTCTCTAGCTTTCAGTATATAAAATCCTTCTCATTGTCTTTTCTCCCCTTATCCTCAGCCAGCCAGTAAGGAGACAAAGAGCAGGCTCATGTCAACATCTGGTTAGTGTCGAGGCATGGGCTATAGTGCTCTCCTCCCACGCACAGGTGCTGCCCTATGATGTCTGGTCACCACATGGAAGGGAGTGGATACGCCCCGTGTTCCGGTCCATTACATCCATGGGCTCCGTCC
Organism: Tolypeutes matacus; assembly: GCA_026826555.1. Lineage (NCBI taxonomy): Eukaryota > Metazoa > Chordata > Mammalia > Cingulata > Chlamyphoridae > Tolypeutes > Tolypeutes matacus. The sequence continues at coordinate 308,687 of JAKSZT010054395.1, read as the reverse complement.
CCAGAGTGACACACGAAATGGAGGAATCCCCATTTCCAGCCAGTCTGAGCCACAGCCATCATCCCTGCCTGCCCATGCCCTGGAAGCCTGGGGAAAGCAGGAGGAGGAGGGTGCCTTCAGTACACAGATATCTGGAGCCTGCTGTTGATCAGGTTATGGAGACGTTGTCTTCTGTGACTAAACCATCTAAAGAGCAGCATACATGGGATGAGCATTGTCCTCTACAGGAGTAACCCACCTGAACAGATGGCTTGCCAACATGTCGAGGACCCCACAGAGCAGTTCAGACCTTGCCCATCTGGGCCTTGGTTAGCTTTCCAGCCACCTTGCCCCCACCCCTCACAATACTGCCGTTCCTATTCTCCTCACATGCTCTCTTTTCCCTTTGATTTTGTGCATGCCATTCCTTCAGCCTGTAATATATGGGTCAAGTTGCTACTGCCCTCAGACTCGGCCCAGGTGTCTCTTCTCTGGGAAGTCTCTGAATTTCCCCTTCCTCTTCTTTACCCGCTCTTTGCCTATCACAATATACGTTTTCTTCCCTGTGCCAGGAGCACATAGGAGGGCCTGTGGTATGGTGCTTATCATATTCACCCCATCTCGCCCCCTTCCCATTCCTTCACAGTGTAAGCCCTTGAAGTCAGATTCATTCATCTTTGACTCCCAGTGTCAATTTCAGTGTTTGGAATGCAGTGAGAATTAAATAAATCTGTGCTGATGGCAAGAAAGAATTGATGAAGAAGTGTGGGAAATAATAAAGCCAATCATCAGTGTGTCCTCCCCATCTGGAATGCAACTGAAGAAAGTTCTAGCCCAACCCAGTGTTTCTCAAAGTGTGTTCGGTGGAACATAAGCTCCTTGGTGTGTTCTGTTTCCCCTCCCCTAAAAAAATAGAAGTTTACAAGGTACTCTATGGTCAAATAGGTTTTGGGAAATGCCACATACTGGATGGTCCTCTTAGAGAATCATGTGTACATTATTTTGGCAAAGACCCTGGGAAGAGCCACAGTAAGGAATCTTTTAAAAGTGGAGTTCATCTAGTGTTTAACAAACTAACTCTTTATAAGCCAGGTCTGGCAATTACGTATTGTTTTATGAGCCAATCCTGATCTGTTGATGGTCGACTGGAGAAAAATTCCAAATACAGGAGTTTCTATTAGATTACTGGTTATCCAGGTATGATCCCCAGGCCAGCAGCATCAGTATCATTTAAGAAATGCAGATGCTGGGGCCCCACCCCAGACCCTTTAAGTCAGAGACTGGGGGAAAGGACACAGCACTCTGGGTTTTAACAAGCCCTCCAGGTGGTTCTGACATTCACTGAAGGGTAAGAACTACTGCATTGGAGCAGCACTGCTGGTTCTTGGGGTCCCCTTCAATAGTCCAGAGGGGAGAGATTTATTTATTTGAGCAGTGAGTGAGGAGAAGGAACTGCACGTGGGGTACTTCAGCCCCTTCTGGGTTCCTGCGGTCAGATCTGCTTGCCTGCATCAAGGGTGCATTCTGCTCTGCTCTCTTGCAGGCGGTGAGCTCAGTGGGCCAGGGTCCTCCCCTGTGGGAAAGGGGAAGTTTTCCAACACTGCCTTTGACCAGGTGGATAACTGTCTAACCCAGAGATGAAGCGTGAGCAAAGGCTTTAGCCCACAAATCCAAAGCTGTATTCAATTTGATCTTTGTTTGTTTGTCTCCTGGGTTTTATTACTTAATTGCTTCTGAACTTGAGTGGGGAGAAGGTTTTTATGTTTGTTTTGTTTTTGTTTTTGTTTTCCTACCAGTCTGCCATGTTGCACAACCCAGACATCCATGTGAATTGTGCTCCGGAATTATGCAATACAGCAGTCCTCCTTATTTATTAGCCTCATTTTGCTTGGCTGTATAGAGTGCTGTGTTGAGAAGGATACTGAGACCAGATCTGAGCTCCCTGGGAATGCATGCTGAGATCTGTTAATGATTCTAAGACAGGCATGACAGGGGAAGTAGAGGAATCTGTGTCAAATATCTATTGTCTTTAGAACAAACAGTTCCACAACTAAAGAAAGAGTTTGAAAACACTTCATTTTACTGCTCTTCCCCCTCTTCACCAAGCAGCCCTCTAGTCCATGACTTGTTCTCCTGAGTGGACTAACTCGTCAGGAAGCAGTACCCTAAGCCAAAGACTAGTTACAGGTAACTTGTGAGACCACTTTCTCATAGAGGGGTATGAATTGACTTTGGGTTTATCGCTAAGTTTCCCATGTACTTAGTTACTGTGGGTCTATTGAGTGGAGCCTGATCACCTTTGGCATGAGGAGAAAACTGAATTTACCTACTGGAAAGCTGAACCCAGGTGCTGGCCTCTGTAAGTCTGGCTTGAGGAAGCCAGAGTTCCCCACGGATGTCTTTCATCCCAATGGGTGGCTGGGCTGAATGGACCTTCTCTCAACTCATGCTTTCCATTTCTTATAGCAAAGCATTCAGGCAAAGGCGAATGGAGAGGAGTAAGTGTAAAAGGAATTTGATTCTTGTGGTCGTTTCTCAGACAAAAATGTTCTGTTCATCCCTTCCTTCAAGAGCAGGAATTTGGTGCCTGTATTATCTAGATCATTGCATTATTTCTCTTGGCATTTGAAGAGAAAATGGTTTTGTGTGCCTCTGTGAGAAAGGGATTTATTTAATGTATTTATATTCCTTTGATGCCTGTTTCCTCTCTGAGTTTATATTACTATAACTAACGATACCCTTACATGTAGTTTTGTAATGTGAAGCCCACACATACAGCACTTTTTTTTGTGTGTGAAGTTGCTTTTCTAGGATTACTTAGGAGCTTCCAATTCTGAAAAATTAGATTTTATTTAATTAATTTTTGAACAAGAACAACTACAAAACTAGTTAAGGTAGAAGAAAAACTGAGAGGTATGAGCACTTATCAGAGTTTTCACATCTAATCTCCTAGATATCCCAAAAGCTAGAGCTGAACAAGAGACTATTGCTGCCTAAGAGTGAGTATTTAAGAGGAAATTCGGAAAGCTTTTGTAAAACTGACAAAAGAGTATCAGAATATGTCAAAGTTTTCTCAGAATTTGTAAAAATGTAGACCATCCTTGTCTTTTTCAAGCTCTCCCTTTGAGATCTAAAGGCTGGTTACTTGTTAGCAAAAGTGCTCAAAATGACCTTACAGGTTTTCCAGTGACTTCCACTGGAGTATCAGAAGGGTGTGGGCAGGTCCCTGAGCACCAGGGGGCGCTGTGGAGGCTTTGGGCTTTATGCTTTCCTGGTGCGTTCTGTGTAATAGTGAAGAATCAAGTCATTTCCCCAAGCTTTTGCAGACTGATTCTTTCATAAGATATAGTAAAAATCAATTGTTTGAAAAACCAATAAAACAAAAACCAATAAAGACATACAAAATGCAAGTACTAATTTTCCAACATATTATTGTGAAAAATTTCAAACCTACAGAAAAGTTGAAAGAATTGTACAGTAAACATCCATATACTCGCCACCTAGATCCTACCATTAACATTTTATTGTATTTGCTTTGTCACATATCTATCCATCTATCCATTCATTAATACAGACTATTTTTGTTGCATTAATTAGAAACTGCAGACTTTAATAAACGTTACCCCCAGACAGTTCAGTATGTATATCATTAGCTAGATTTTGAAGTCTGTTTATGGTTCTTTTTTCGAGGTAAAATTAATATACAGTGAAATGGATGGAGCTTTGAGAAATGATCAAGATATAGAATATTTTTATCATCGCAGAAAGTTCTCTTGTGTCTCTTCCCAGTCAGTCTCTGTCAATGTTCCTCCTGCCGGAAGCAAATCTTACTTTTTTATTATTAGAATCAACAGAAGTAAAATTACTTTGCCAAATTGCTATTAAAGTTTCTTAATGCTTACTCTCAATTTCCGTACTTGTCTCTTTGTGCACCGGTTATCAGTTTGTAAACCAGCCAGTCTGTGGACCACAGTGTAAGGAAACCCTGTTCTAGAATTGCAGCCAAGGGCTCTGTGACTAAGCCCACAGCCCACTCGCTCAGAAGCCACCAAGGCAAAGCACACCCCCCCCCCCAGCCCAGGGGCACACCCTCTACTTCCTCTGCTGATTCTCCTGACTCTTGTTATTCTCTCCTCTAAAAGGGATGAGGGAGAGACAAGAAAGCAGATGTGGGGGAGCTACCCCACAGTAGGAGCAAATAGGGGCCCAAGTGTGAGAGTCCCCAAAGCTAGGAATGATCCCTCTGGGAAATTTTGTAGGTTTCTCCTCCTCCTCCACTACACCCACACTTGCAGCTACCCTCCTGGGCATCAGCCCACAGGCAAGAGGTGATGGGATTGAGCTGCAGGTGGCAGCTCCCTCCTCACACTCCTTAAAAGACTAAGGGTGAATTCCCACTACAAGCCATTCTAGGAGAACTCGGCCTCCTTTCTCACCACTCCCTCCCCACTCCTCATGGGTGAGTACCTGGTACCTGGAATATGCTCGCAGACCCCCCAGTGGATATCAGGTGCAGCCTTGATAGCTGCAGCTCTTAGAGGAGGTTTGGATTTGTAGGCCAGTCCTTGGAAGGTAGGCCTGCCCCCCATGCCCGGTAGCTTCCAGGCACACTTCATTACTCCACAAATAAAGATTGAGTATTTACTGTGTGCAACATACCCACTGCAGGCTACAAAGGCTGCTGTCTCAGTAAGCTGTGGTGCCTGCCCTCTGAGCCTACAATGTGATTGGGAAGGAAAAACATGAATAAGTAGTATGATAGTGAGATCTAACACTTCTTAGGCTCCTACCATGTGACATTTTATAAAATAGGAACCCAAAGCACAGAGAGGTTAAGTAACTTACCCAAGTTCCCACAACTCAATATTGGGACCAGAATTTAAGGGAACTATTAAGCAAGAGTCAGAACTCAGACCCAAATAGTGTGGCTTAAGGATTCACATTCTGAACCAGTATGTCATACGTCCCCCTAGTAATGACTAACTCAGTGGGCACTTATTCTCTGTGAGAGACTCTTCTAAGTGCTTTGTATTTATGAATTCAGGATGTGATGGCTACCCCAAGGAAGATTCAGGAGCTCTTACAGGGATTCTGAAGGGAAGATCATTTTCAGAGGATGCTTCACAGACAATTAAAAAAAAAAATTTTTTTTTTACATAACAAGACAGTAGATGCCAAATCTGGGGAGTGGAGGTTTGATTAAATCCATATAAAACCAAAAATTGGAATCCTAGAATAAAATTGATTACATTTAGTTCTAAAGGTGTATGGACATGTCTGGGGGCAGTCCTTGACAAGTTCAGAAGCAGTAATGGAAACATGGAAGCCCATTTATAGCTGTTAACTAAAGACACAGCTGGGGCCCTCAGACTTTCTGGTCTGGAGGTTTCTGTATCTATGGGGAAAGAGGAATGAGAGAGAAAAAGTCTTGAGTACTGTTTTGTAGTTCTGAGGCAAGTCACTTAAGGTCTCTAGGACTCAGTTTCTCATGTATAGCATGAGGGATTGATCCAGGTCACCAGTCTCAGCTTCCATACCATGATACTCTGGCAAGTTTCTATCTTTGGAAGAGAAAAGGTGGAATGCATGGAATTGCACATAACCTATAGCCTATCTTGTCTATGCAGCTGTAAAACATCTGGGTACATCCCACATGTCAAGCATGTGAATGACATCCATCATTGTTTTGTGTCACAGGTGGGGAAGTTGGGAACTGCTGGTCTGGATGATCTCCAGGGCTAAGCTTTGCACCCCAGAGCATTTGCACTTGCATCGGGAAGGATACCTCCATCCCAGCTGCTGTCATGTCAAGCTACATCTTCTGGACAAAGCACTCCTCTGGTTTACAGAGAAATCTGCTAAGGAAGTCAGTAAGTGAATAGTGAATAAATGAGTAAAAGATAGGTAGATGAGATATAGATCTAGATTAGATAGATAGAAAGATGATAGATTGGAAAGATCTTTCTTATAGAAAAATGCTAACTAATAAAAGTAGAAAGAATGTTGGAAATAGAAAATTGCCTTTTGGCAATTATAAAAGTGTTGCTGATTTAGACAGTAGATGCCAAATCTGGTGAGTGGAGGTTTGATGTGGAACAAAATATTGGCATAATCTCAGGCTATTTCCCCACAACATACTTATCAATTACAGAGACTTTATGATGGAGAAGCCTGGCTGGAGCATGTAATCAGCCTGACCAGGTGATCAGGACTAACTTCACTAGAGTTGGGGCAGGTCAACATCGTGTGGGTCCTGAGGTGATGCTCTGAGAAGAGCACAGCACCATTTCTGTGGTATTTCTGTCAAAAGTGTATAGCCTGAATCCAGGTATAAGGAAACACCAGGCAGACCCAGGTTGAGGGTCATCCTACTGAATGAAGGGCCTGCACTTTTTAAAACTCTCAAGGACATGAAAGTTTGGGAAAGAATGAGCAACTGTTCTTGTTAGCAGGAGAATGATGAAAAACGAAAACTAGATGGAATATGTGTTCCTGGATTGGACACTGCATCAGAAAGAAAACAAAAGAGGGCTGATTTTTGGGGACTTTGGGAGTGTTGGTAGCATTGAATGGGACATGTGGATGGAGTGAAAATGTTGTAGAATGTTGATTTGTTGATATGGCAGGTTGTATCATGGTTTCGTAAGACTGTCCTTGTTTTGGGATATGCATTGGAATTTAGGGGTGATGGGTTATCATGTCTGCAGCTTGCTCGCAAGTGCTTAAGAAAAGGACTAATGATAATAAGTGGATAGATAAATAGATGATAGATAAATAGAGTGAGCGAGTGAGCAAACGAGCTAGAAAGTGAGCACAAATATGAAATAGTAACAGCTGAGGAATCATGGTGAAGAGAATTTTGGAGTTTTTATACTATTCTTCAAATTTTTTTTGAAATTATTTCAAAATAAATTACTTTAAAAAATTAAAACTGCTTCTGGTCGTTCTACTTTCCTTTATTCTAAGTATAAATAAAAATCATGGGCATTATCAAAAAAACATGTACAAGAAGATTGAAAAGTGGAGAGATGAAGACAGACCAGCTGGGCTCGTGGGCCTCAAGGAACAATAGGATGGTGAGTTCCTTGGGTTTTCGTTTTGCTTCATATATCCCAGCCTTTGAGCTGAGGAAACTGGCAACTCAGAAATGCCAACAAATGCAGACAAGAAGAAAAACAACAATAACAAAAGACAGTTATCTTAGCTGTTTTTTTTTTTTTTTTTTTTTTTTTTTTAGCTGTTTTAGTTTCCTAAGCTGTTGAAAGCAAATACCATGAAATGGGTTGGGTTAACAATGGGAATTTATTTGCTCACAATTTTGAGGCCAGAAAAATATTCAAACCAAGGCATCATCAAGGCAATGCTTTCTTCCTGAAGACCAGCTGCTGCTGATCCTTGGCTCCTCTGTTACATGGCAAGGCACACAGTGGCAATCTGCTGGTCTCTCCCTTCTCTACCGGGTTTTGTTGATTTCAGCTTCTTGCTTCCGTGGCTTTCTCTCCCTGCCTAAATTTCATTCTCTTATAATGGACTCCAGTAAGAGGATTAAGACCCATCCAGATTGAGTTGGATCACATCCTAACTGAAGTAGCCTCATCCAAAGGTCCTACTTACAATGGGATCACACCCAAGGAATGGATTAAATGTAAGAACATGCTTTTCTGGGGTACATACAGCTTCAAACCACCACACTATCCAAAAGACCAGGAAAGGGACAGCCTAGCCAGACACGACCAAACACCACAGAAAAACACCACCCATGCTCATAGAGGTGAACTTGGACTTGGACATTTGCCAGGTTGTAAGGAGGCACCTAACCGTCGTCTTGGGTGGTACCAGAAAGGCTGAGTAGGGATCAGGGACTTCACAGTGTGAGTGGAGACCATGTGCATAGTCTGGACCACCCCCTGACACACAAGTAATAAGGGGTCCCTTCCATTCCCCACTGGGGTGGTGTCAGAGGAGACCTAGAGAAGAGCCAGAATGTCAGCACTGCTCAGTGCTATCCTTTCTTCCATTGGTGCCAGTGAAGACCATGTGGAGAGGAGCCAGGAGGCACTTCTATACCAGTTAGGTTGGTATCAGTGGAGGCCTAGGGGGGAGCCATAATTTCCATCACTGCCCAGCAGTAGCAAGGAACATTTCCCCCACTTAGGCACCAATGGAGGCTGAATGGGGAACCTGGCGCCCCCCCCCCCTTCTCCTGTTGGAGCAGTTTTAGAGCGTGCCACCTAAAACAGAAAGTTTTAAATAAGATCCATACTCTCAAAATGTAATTTCCTGGTTTCAATTAAAAAAAAAAAAATCATACATCAAAAATCACATATCAAGAATCAGGAAAGTATCAACTTGAATGCAAAAAAAAAAAAAAGACAATTGATAACTACCAACACCAAGATAGCAAGGATATTAAAATTATCTGATAAATATTTTAAAGCAATCACCATAGCAATGCTTAAACAGGCATTTATTGGTAGAAGGATGGACACAGATCAGTGGAACAGAATATAAAACCCAGAAATAGATATACACAAATATGCCCAACTGATTTTTGACAAAAGTACAGAGGCAATTCAATGGAGGAAGGAGACCCTTTCCAACAAATGGTGCTGGAACAATTGAACATCCACAGGCAAAACAAAACAAAAACAAAAATACAAACCTAAATTTCACATCTCATACAAAATGGATCATGGACTTAGATGTAAAATGCAAAACTTTTTGAGAAGAACATAGGAGAGAATCTTTGGAATCTAGGGCTAGGCAAAGAATTCTTGACACTAAATCATAATCCATAAAAGGAAAAATAGATAAAATTTAAAAACGTTTGCTCTTTGAAAGACACTTTTAAGAGGATAAAAAGACAAGCTACAGACTGGAAGAATATGTTTGCAAACCACATATCTGACAAAGGACTCTAACTTTCAAAAGCTAACAGTAAAAAAAAAATCAAGTAATCCAAGTAGAAAATGGTCAAAAGATGTGAAGAGACATTTCAAAGAAGATATACAGATGGCACATAAGCACACGAAAAGATTGATGTCCAACATCATTAGTCATTTGAAATATGTCACTTAAAACCACAATGAGATGTTACTACATCCCTAATAGAATGGATAAAATAAAAGATAGTGACAATACCAAATGCTGTTGAAGATGCAGAGAAACCGAATCACTCATTCATTGCTGTGGGAATATAAAATGGTACAGCCACTCTGGAAAAGTGCTTGGCAATTTCTTAAAAAACAAAAAACTAAATGTGCATCTGACATTCAACCCAGCAAACTCATTTGAAATGAAAACTTACATTAATATAAAACCTGTGCATGTACGTTCATAACAGCTCCATTCCTAATAGCCAGAAACTGGAAACTACAGCTGTCCTTCAACAGGTGAGTGGTTAAACGACCTGTTGTGCATTCACACCATGGAATGCTATTTTGCCATGGAAAGGAGTGAACTGTTGATATACACAACAACTTGGATGAATATCCAGAAAATTAATCTGAGTGAATAATGCCAATCCCAAAAGGCCATATGTTATATAATTCCATTTATATGGTGTTCTTGAAATGACAAAATTATAGAAACAGAGACTAGATTAGTGGTTGTCAGGGGTTAATGGGGAACTGAGGGTGGGAGGAAAGTGGGCATAGCTGTAAAAGAACAACGTGAGGGATCCTTGTAGTGATGGAAAACTTCTGAATCGTCACTGTATCAATGTCAATACCCTGGATGTGATACTGCACCAGAGTTTTGCAAGATGCTGTCATTGGAGAGAACTGCATAAAGCGTGCATGGAATCTGTCTGTATTGTGTCTTACAACTGCACATGAATCTACCATTATCTTAAAACATATCTAAAAGCTGGGGCAGGGCTTTTGGCAAAGTGGAAAAAGTCCTAGATAATGAGGTAGAAGACCAGCTCTGGCCTGAACTTCTTTGTGACTTTGAGTCATGCAATCAGGTGGAGTCTCAGGTTCTTCACAGTAAAAAATGGGGAAACTCTAGTCTGCCTTACTTAACATCACAGTCGTGCTCTGAAAATCAGATGAAACAACTATGTAAAGCTCTTTTCAAAAGGCTCTATGCAAGCCCAAGATTTTACATATCATTTAAGAAAATGGACAGTGACTTAGGAGTCAGAAGATTTAGGTTCCAGCTTAAGTTACAAAGTGAACTTTGTTCAAATCACTTAGCTTGGTTTCTCTGTTTCTGTTTTTTGGAATGCAAGATTTAACTCATGATCTCTATAATGACTTCAGCTCTAATATTCTGATGATTCTAACTAATTTCATTGTTTTAAAAAACTTGCTGATTATAAGCAATGAGTGTTCATTATAGAAGAGTTGGAACATACCTAACTCAGTGTTAACATTTTAGTGTTTTCCTTTTAGTTCATTTTTCCCTAAGTACATAGATATATATATTTGCTCATTCAACACAAATATATTTTTCACATATTGAAGCTTGATATCTCTATACAATTCTGTTTGGGGCTTTTTCCAGCTGACATACATTGTAAGCATTTTTCCACATCATTAAAATTATTCAAATATGAAATTCTTATATAATATTATATAATAATGGAATATTATATAATATTCCATTAAATGGAAGATTTATATTTTATTTAACCTGATTCTTCGTTCCATCAAGCCTACCTTTCTATGTTCAGAAGAGAATTGTTGCTGATCTATGACATCTGCCCACAACACAATTCCAGGCTTTTCCATATGCATCAATCCCCAAATGCCTCAATTCCTCCAAATCTGGCATTGAGGTATGATGCTCGAAACAAGCCCTCCTGCCTGGTGGAGTAGGGCTGCAGTTCCAGCTGCTGCTTCCTGCTCTGGGGTCCCACCTGCTGGGAAGGGATGGGTTTGGCACTTAGGTAGAATTCAGGGCAACCCAGAAGCTGGGAAAAGGCAAAGTCCCCAAGAAAGAAGCCGAGGAAAGGGGGAAGAAGGCAAATAGCAGAATGAGGGGATGAAACGCCTCTGATGGGCCAGCATCCCATCAGAACATCTCCTTCTGCCATTATGGAGAACTGTGTAAAGGGTGCTTTCACTTCCAGTTTTCCCAGAGCATCCCTGCCTACGTTCTGTTCCCTGAGATTTCCTTGGGTATGGCTGGCGCTTGGCCATCCACATGAAAAAGTACAATAAAAACAAAATCTTCAGCAGGTGCGACAACCCAAAGAGAATCTTATATTCAAAGCCACAGACCTTGGCCCCAACATAGTAGATGCAGGAACGTGATGCACAGATGTGGAGGGAGACAATAGCTAAACTCATAAAGCATGCTGCAGAAATCATTTGCTTCAGATGAATTTTCCGGGTTCCTACCGGATGTAGCAGGCCAGCACAGAATGCATCTGTAGGCTTTCTTTTGGATAAAGATGGCCAACACTATGTAACAGAGGAACTGGGTGTTTGTTTTTCTCTTTAACATATTTATGGTACTTACACAACTGCAATTGTATTCATATGGCTAGTCCTTTTTCATGTTTTATCTTTTTAGGAAAGAAACCTCCACTGAACATAACATATCCTAATTTTGGCATAAACTGGGAATAAATAACTGTTGGGTTTTGCTAACTATCTTTCTCTTTTATTGGGTTGCTATAAGTGGAGTGGGCAGCACAATAGACTGAGGAAGAAGTAGTTTCCAATCCTGGTTGGACTCATTATCTCTATAATGACTTTCTCTAATATTCTGTGATATTGAATTAATGATTTGCATGATATGAGCAAATGATGTAATCATTCTTGATATGACTTTCCTCAAACATAATGTGAAGGAATTGGATGATTTGTAGTTTTCTAAATTTTAGACACTTTGGAATCCTTTGTTCAAATGAAATCTTGCATTGAAAGACACACCTATTTGAAATATTGAACAACCAGGAGTGTTCAGACTTCCTCAGATCAGAACACACACTGACCATATAGCTCTGCAGCAGAGACCTGGGGCCCCCTGCTCTGCTGGGCATTAACCTGTTAGTTGAGAGATCATATGGAGTGGGTGGCAATCTCAGGGAATAGGCACCCTGGCTGAAGGAGCAGGGTACACTCAGGGAGCTTAGAACAGCAACTGTCTACCAACCAGTATGAAATAATTTTAATATTTTAACAATGAATGTGACTGTACTAGTGCATCTCTGCTGAATATCCTCCCTGCAAATTTTCTTAAAACAGACCACAGTGAAGTTGCTCTAGTTGAATCAGGGACAATGCTTGCTACCCATGGTAATTCTTTAAGTACCTCCTGGAATCTCTAGGGCTCTAAGGAGCAGAATTTAATGCTTACTGTGCTCGATAATCTATAAGGTAAAGGACTATAACATAAAAGTAGAAGGTGAGGATGAGAACAACTGCCCAAGTCAATTGTCTGCCTGGCTTTAAAAGGGAGTTTTGAATTTTCAGGGAATAGTTTATTCCAATTTCATATAAATTGTTCCAGAAAATACAAAAAGAGATCTGTCCAGCTCACTTTATGAGATCCTTCTTATTTTGATTCCAAAATTATTTAAAGATTGTACAAGATAATTGTTGATGTAGCCACTATTAAAAAAACAGCAACACCTAAACAGATGGATTTTTTTGAATCTCTAGTATGATGTTACTTTGTAAACTGGCCATGGAGAACGTGAGCAACAAGGAAGCCACATCCACTCTTGCCTGCCATTGAGGAATTATTAATATTGGAAAACAGAAATTTCTTAAAGAGCCTCTGTGGTTTCTAGATTTGACTTGTTCAAAGGGAATATTGCTGTTGAACTTAAACGTGTAGGTTCTTCCACTGAAGCAATGAAAGAATTGGTTTGCTTGGTGTAAGTAATACCACAGTGAGAACACAGAGTTGATTCATTCAGGAGAATTGAAAAATATGTGTAGGTAACAGGAGCTGTAAATAACATGAATGGAAAACTAGGTGGAAAAGAGTTGGGCCATCCTGGGCACTGATTTGAACTAGAGAGCTAGTTGATGTTCCAAAGAAGAAGCACCCTGCTGTGGTCAGTGGAAAGAGAACTCAAGGTTAAGAAAACTAACTAACCTCCTTTCCAAATAGCAACCCTGAAAAAATGATCAACTATAAAAATATCATGAAAATGTGATACAGCACTTGTTTTATTAGGGAAAAAATAGAGATATACATAAATTTATCAAACCAATAAGGGAAAATAAAAATTAGTGTGGGTTTTAAGGAAAAACGTTTTAAAATTTTGAACATAGTTTCTTTTAACCAGTAGAAGAAAATTTTATCATTACAATGGAAATCAGGAATGGAATATGAAAAGAACAGTAAATGTGACATATGAAAAAGGACATCAGAAGTAAATTTTTATACATCAGTAATTACAATAAATGTAAATGGATTAAATTCCCCAAATAAAAGGCAGAATCTCAGATTGAATACAAAAACCAAGGTTTGATGGTAGGCTAATCACAAGATATACAGTTAAAAAGAAACAGAAAAGTTGAAAATAAAAGGAATAAAAAGGGTATATTGGGTTATTATGAACTAAAAGAAATCTGGGGTACCCAGATTTCTGACCTAATAGAAGCAACATAATATAGCTGCTAACCCAAAATATATGTTAACTACTTATGAAAGGAAAGACAGAACAGAAAAAAAAAAAAAAAAGATAAATCCATTACAACCACATATGTACTTAAAAGACAGTCTCAAAGTTTATTAAGCAACAACATGACACAACTGCATAAATCAACAGTTATATTTGAAAATTGTAACAAGGTTTTCTCAGAAACTGATAGATTAAGCAAAAGGTTTAAAAAAAAGCAGAGATAGTGACCATATAAGCACTATAATTAGCTTGAGTAATTAGTTAAACAGTATATAATGCTCTACATGCAACAGAGAATATGCTCTTTTAGAGCTTACATGAAACATTCACAAATTCATTGTATTAGTCAGCCAAAGGGGTACTGATGCAAAATACCATAAATCTGTTGGCTTTTATAAAGGATATTTATTTGGGATAGAAGCTTACAGTTACCAGGCCACACCGTGTAAGTTACTTCCCTCACCAAAGTCTGTTGCCATGTGTTGGAGCAAGATGGCTGCCAACATCTGCAAGGGTTCAGGCTTCTTCTAACTCTTAAGGATCCATGGTCCCAGCTTCTTGCAACATCAGCTGTAGGCTGGGATAAATCTCATCTCTCTCCCAGAGCTCGATCCTCTCCAGGCTCAGCTGCTCTATTCTCTCCACAATGTCAGCTGTAGACCATCAGGCTCTCTAAGCCTTGTCTCTCTCCCTGGGGCTTGATTCTTTCTGGGCTCAGCCACTCTCTTCTCTCCACAAGGTCAGCTGTAAACTCTCAGGTGAGCAGCTCCTCTCTCTTCCCAGGGCCTTTGCCATGTCTAATGGAGACTCCTCTCTTTCCTCATGTATCTGCCTCTCTGTGTGTTTAGTTCCTGGGGCTCCAATATCAAAACTCCAGCATTAAAACTCCACTGTCTGCTCTTCCGGATGGTTTTCTCTGTGGGTCCCCACCCACCAAGGGGGCAGGGACTCAACGTTCTACTGATGTGGCCCAATCAAAGCCTTAATCATAATTTAATCAAGTAAAAGTGAAACTTCTGAATCCAATACAATCTAATATGCCCAGAGGATCAAACCAGTTTAAAAACATAATCCAACATCTATTTTTGGAATTCATAAATAATGCCAAACGGTTACGTTCATTAAGGCTTACTGTTAAGTCATCTAGTAAGCCTTAATAAATTCTGAAAAACAATATCATGCAGACTATTCTCCATTAGAAATGCAATAAAATAAGTAACAAGTAGTCAAAGATAGCTAAAAATTCTCATATTTTTGAAAATTAACCTATTACTAAATACTCCTTGAGTGTTTAAAGGAAATTAGGAATTAAGACATATTAAAACTGAATGAAAATGTAAACATTGTATGTAAAAATGTATGATACTCAGCTAAAGCCATATTTAAAGCAAATTCTATGGCCTTAAATACATTTATCAAGAAACAAGAAAGTTTAAAACATAAATGAGCTTTTATTTAATTCAAGTAGTTGGAAAAGGAGTAAAACAGTAAATAATAGCAACAAAAGCAATAGAAAAAGTTAAACTAGACTGTTATCAAGACTGACCAAGGAGATCGAAAGGAAAATAAATAAAACAAGGAATTAGCGTTTGAAAAACTAGACATGAAAGTTTTGTGAAAAAAGGTTTTATAAATATTATGAACAGCTATGCATTCATATACTTAATAAAACAAAAAATACTCAAGAACATACAAAATTCAAAAATCAGCACAAGAAAAAAAATTGAGAACTTAAATGGACTATTAAGTATTAAAGAGATTGAAATAGGAGTTTAAGATCTCCCCTCCCCCCCAAATTCCAGGCACAGGTGGTTTTATAGGTGAGTTCTGCCAAATTTCCAAGAAACTATAAATTCCAAACTTAAGTAAATTGTACCAGAAAACAAAAAACAAAACAAAAAAATCTGCTCTGTTCATTTTATGAAGTTAGTGTAATATTGATTATAAAATTGGATAAGATCTATAAAAGAGAAGGAAATTTCAGACCCATTTAATTCATCAACATAGATGCAACATCTCAAACTAATTTCTAGCTTATCAAATCAGATACTGACTTTTAAAAAAATGCATCATGATTAAGTAATTTATCCCCAAACTGCCCTGATGTTTTAACAGCAGAAATTCTTTTGATATAATTTGCCTCATTGATGGCTAAGCAAGAGAAAACACATGATAATCTCAAGCTACTAGAAAAAGTATTTATATTTGTATGATTAAAAAAGCTTTTAGAAACTAGAGTAGGAGAATTTCCTTAATTTTATTAAAGTTATATACAAAACCCTAGATTAAATGTTATACTTAATGGAGGAACTTTAGATTTATTTCCCAGAGATGGAGCACAGGGAAAGGGGATGTCTTTCCACAAAATTGTCCCCATGAGAACTGCCAAGTCAGAGAGCCCTCTGCTAAGGTCACAGCAGTGCCAGTCAAGTAAGAATTTTCCTGTGACCTTTCCCCACTCTCTCCCTACACTCTCATCCTAGACTGTTCAGAAACCACGATTAACAAGACTGGGGAGGTGCGATAAGAGCTCAAGGACTCAAACTCACCACGTCACCCACTGAGGTAGCCAACCTGCTCGAGGCCCAAGCTGTGGATGTATAGAAGCCGAACCTGTGGATAGAGTGTAAAGTTTCATATTTTCACTAGACTTAAAATATGAATTTTTAAACAAATATTTTACATATATATTTATATATAACCTGAAAGGGACCACTTTAGCCTTGTTCTATATTTGATTCAGGAGCAGAAAAGAATTAGCCTGACAAAATAAATTTAAAGATTAGTTGGAGATGTGCCACAGCAGCTCTTGCCAGGCCGAAGCCTGCTAGCCCTCCCCCCAGGAAACCGTTGCAGTGGCCACCCTGACTCCTGGGTAACCATGTGCGACTGAAAGCCCGTGACCAAAAATGCAGACATGTAGGAGGAGATGCAACAAGACTTGGTGGAGTGCGCTACTCAGATGTTGGAGAAATATAACCTAGAGAAGGACATTGCGGCCCATATCAAGAAGGAGGTGGACAAGAAGTACAACCCCAGCTGGCATTGCATTGTGGGGAGGAACTTGGGTAGTTTTGTGACACATGAAACCAAACACTTCATCTCCTTCTACCTGGACCAAGTGGCCATTCTTCTGTTCAAATCTGGTTAAAGCATGGACTGTGACACCCATGCAGTGGTCCATCCACAACAAGGCCTGCAGCCTAAACTCCAAATACCGGAGACTGACGTCCTCAGCCTTGCTAAGGGAACGCCTAGTTGGCTGCACCTTTATTGGGTAGTTTTGTACAGGGCATTCTCTGTACTAGTTTGTTGTGGTTATAAAACAATTAGCAAAACAGCTTACATTTGTATTTATTTTCTATTCCATACTCTCCCTGCCCCATGTTTTTTCTTTCAAAAACCATTCCTTTCAAACAAAATAAATTCCATTGGAGAGGTAGGGGGAAAAAAGATATAATTAAAGCCAAAAATAAAAAGGTACAGCCCACATGTAGTGATTGCTGGAGTTAATTGTTGCATTATTATTTGTCACCACAATCCTGGTAGGTGGGTATTGTGAGAATAATATTAATTTCATAGAGGAGAAAATCCCTGCTCACAGAGGTTAAGGGATTTAACCTCTGACTCTACAGCTTTACTTGTTATATGACATTTAAAATTCCAGACTTGAATTAACATCAGATCTTCTCTCCTCCCCAAGTTAGGGTCCAATCCACACAGAATTCTCTAGGCAAAGTACCTCTCTGCTTCCAAGTGATCCACTCAGCAGAATCCCTTTAAAAATGATCCCAAGCAAAGCATTCCTATCCTGGTTTCCACCTGTGCCTTAGACCAGCCCTCAGAAGGGAGAGCAGGTCCCTCCCCAAACAGCCTTCTGCTCTCTCTTGGCCTTAGCCTTTACTTTGGAATCCATGAGCCCTGTGCAGACACAACCTAAAAGTGCCCCAAACTCCAGAGGATACAGAACAAGCTTGCGAAGGATTGTGCTGAAGTCCTCTCTCTGTGTAGGGAGCCAAGGAGGTAGAAACCTCCCTCCTATCCTATTCCCAGTAACTAGATGCCAACACCTCTCCCAAGAAATCCTCCTTACAAATCCATGCTCCATCTCTACTCTTTCAACTTGTTTACATTCTCCTTGTTTTGAACTTGTATCTGACAAACTTGCTGAACTTTGTACTAGCTCTAATAGTTTTATTTTCCTGTTGCTTATTTTTTTTTCCAGGTATTTCATAATACCTGCAAATAATGACATTATTTCTTCACTCCAGTCCTTTTACTTTTCATTCTTTTCTAACACATAGACCACATCCTCCATTACTGTGCAAACTATCAGCAGCGGTAAAGGGTATTCTTGACTTGTTCCCAGTCTTAAAGGAGCATCCACACAGTCTTTCTACACTCAGGGCCAGCCTCATGGGCATGTGACCTGTGTGGTCGCACAGGGCCCCACACTTAAAGGGGGTTTAATGCTCTGCTGTCTCTGGTATGAAATTCTTAATAAATTTTAACAAGGGACCCCATATTTTCACTTTGCACTGGGCACTACAAATTACGTGGCCAGTCCTGTCTACACCACAGCCCGTGATGGTTATGTAACAAAATCTACAAGGGCCAAGAGTAATCAAGGTGGAGTGTTACGGATTGAATCATGCCCCCCACAAAGATGTATTCAAGCCATAAGCCCCGGTCCTGTGCATGAGAACCCATTTGTAAATGGGATTTTTGAAGATGTTATTAGGATCAGGTCATAGTGAATCAGGGTGCACCTTAATCCAATGACTGGTCCTCATAAGGAGAGGAAATTTAGACACAGTAAGAGGAGACTGACAGGCAGAGAGAATTACTATGTGACTGAGGCAGAGACTGAGTTATGGATTGCCAAGAAACCACCACCATAATGCTGCAGACTTCGGAGAAAATCTGATTCTGCTGATACCTCGAGTTTGGACTTTTAACCTTCAAAGCTGTGAGAGAACAAATTCCTGCTGTTAAAGCCAATCAGTCTGAAGCATTTGTTGCAGCAGCCCTGGCAAACTGAGACATGGAGTTTCTACCTAGAGGACATGTCTTCTCTGTAAAGTGTTCTTTTACTGACACGCCAGAGCTGTATTTTTATTCTTTTCGTTAAGTGTATCTGCATAGCTAGTTTGTTTTATTTTTTAAAAGAGGGTTTTTTAAGCATACATATGCTTTAATTGACTTTGTGGCTGGGCTTAAAACTGAGTGAGCCATGACAAATAATTTTTTCTTATTACTTCAGAAATCAAGTCATTCCAATGTGGACTATCAGAAGAGGACAACTTAAGACAGTGAATATGGAAGCCATTACAGGAGAACATGGTCAGATTCCCTTTGTGAGCTGAGGACCTTCCTTTTTAACACCACCAAGGAATTAATTTTTCCTTTTTGTGAGAAGTGAATGGGCCTAACCAAATGTGGTTACTGTCCTAGTCCCCGGGGCAGTCATATTAAAGTGTGTGGCTGTTTCCCATGCCGAGTGCATTTTATTCCCTTGAAAAGTCACTCCTGGTCCAGGAATGATGCTTGCTTGATTCTCTGAGAGACTGGAGTGGCACCTGCCCCTTAACTGCTTCAGTGAGGTAAAATGGCATCTGCTCTGGGACGTCCTAAAGGGGTCAGGCCTCCTCCCCCATTGAATTACTGTCCAGATCCTGCCTTGGAGCTTGACTGTGCGTTGTGAGCCCCACGGGCCCCCCACTTTGTTCACAGGAGTTGAGACAGCTCAGAGGGCCACAGCTCCTTGGATGGTCAAAGTCTTCCCACCTTTGGCAGAGCACTGGAAGCTGGAGCACCATCTCGAGAAAGAAATGAAAGGAATTAAAATAAAAAAACTCTGATCAACTGATAAGAATCAGTTTAAGGTCTCTTCAAGCAAGGGGAGTTGTCTCTAAGTCTGGTGGTTACAAAACATTTTTTCCCATCAAGGGGGATTGAGGATGGGGCTATGCTTAGCCTTAGGGAGCATGAAGGGACCATCTAGAGGAGACTGTGTCTGAACCCTGCCAAGGGCAGAACCAGGGCAAGAGTGCACAGTTGCAGAAAGTCAGCTTCAACTCAATACAAGGAACAACTTTTTTGGTCTGGAGCCCACCTTAAGGCCTGCAACTGCAGAGGGTTTTGGAAGCCCTTCATGTTTTGAAAATTGAAATATAATAAATATACAGAAAAGTGCATACATAAGTAAACAGCTCTTTGAAATTTTACCAACTCAATACACCTATGCAACTAGCATCAAGGTTGTTGCCAGTGTCCAGAAAGCCCATCCTACTCCTTCCTTCCAGCCAATACTCCTTTCCAAGGGTAGCCATTATCCCAACTTAGAATAGTAGCCGTTAGTCTTCCCTGTTTTGCACTTTATAAATGGAATTATACATGCATCCTTTTTTTGTGTCTGACTTCTTTGGCTCAATATTCTATTTGTGCGATTCATCCATATTGTTGCAGATAGTTGTAAGCAATTCATTCTCATTGTGTGAATCTAGCATAATTTATTTATTCAGTCTACTATGAGCTGGCATTTGGGCTATTACAAAGAATGCTGCTCTGGGTATTTTAGTACATGTCTTTTGGTGAACAGGTAGATATTTATTTCTCTTTGGCATATACCTAGGTGTGGAATTGCTTGGTCAGAAGGTATGTGTATATTCAGCTTTGGTAGATCCGATAGTTTTCCAAAGTGTTTGTACCAGTTCACACTCCCAGCAGAAGTATGGAAGTTTCGAGGCCTTTGTATTGCCTGAAATGTTTTCCCTGTTTGCCCCATCAGAGGGACCTGAAATGTTGCCATTAGACAGCAAGCCCGGTTCTTCTTCCTATTAGTCACTTCTACCTGAGCAGGAGTGAGGCTCTCAGATTTTTTCTGGAAACATTTGGACAAGAGTTAAGGTCCAAGCAGGAGAACATTGTACACTTAATGGCACGGAAAGAAGGCTCAGGGGAGGCAGAAAGGCCAGTGGGGCTCCTCCCTGTTCCTCAGCTGTGGCCCAAGCCGGCAGGTCTGCTCCTGGCCTTGGTTGATGCCCCATGAGAACCACAGGTCTGGTACTTTGTCCCCCACCTAGCAAATCTCCCGTACCCCACGTTCCCTGGAGAGAGAGGTGAGGAGAGGACTCCCTGGGGGGCAGTGAAGCCCCCCAGCTGCACAGCTCCTCACAGTTCCCTCTGCCTCACTACCCTGGTCCACGGCCCCACTTCCTGGCCCCCCGGTCTCCTTCTCTACTTTTCTCCAAAGCAGGAATCATTTTGCACATTTTCTTTCCAAGTCCAAAAATAGGAAAGAGAAGGGAACAGCTAATCTGGTCCAGCTGCTGGTTTTGCTACTTAACAAAGATGCTTTTTAAAAAAAAAAAAAAAACAAAAAAAAACAATAATTCTCTGGTTTTCCCTCACATCTGCACAGTCTCCCCCCAGTCTCCCCCTGCCCCAACACATACCCTTTGCAAAACCACCCTCTCCAGAATTTGAGAATTTTTTTTTCTCAGCTGCCTATAACTTCCAAATAAAAAGAATACAGCTCAGAAATGCCAAGCCCCCATGTTGGGATTTTCACCTCTTGCCTTGTACACATTCCAGTGGAATCAACTGCTGCTTTCTGTGAGTTCCAGCCCCTCTCACCCCAGGCAATGTCTTGACCTACTGGCATCACGGTCTTGCTTTTTGAGATGTTCGAAGGGTGACAAGGAGAGTCCCCAGTTAGCAGCCTCAGTGAACAGGCAAGCTGTAAAGTGAATTGCATTGCTTTATGAATTACCACATTCTAAACTAGACTAAGGTCTAAACTAGACTTTCTCATTTATTCAACCTACAGTTCACCGTGCTTCTAACCTATGGCAGGCTTGGTGCTAGGTGCTGGGGTAGATTCAGACACATACATGCCACATTGAGGGCACTGAGAAAGTTCATGCTGGAGGCTGGTAACAAAAGCACTTTAGCACTTACTGAAAATTCTTCCATGTAGTCATATCATCCAAACTTTGGACTCTTCTGTCAGAGAAAAGTGTCTGTCACATAATTATGCTGGGGTGCAGGCATGAACTGGGACTATCCTGGGGAAATCGGGACAAACGAGCACCCTGTGTACAGGCAAAGCCAGGACACTGGCTTTGACAAAAGTAATTTCGAGCTGACTTGTAGTGGGGGTGGAGATTCTAACACACCTTCCCCTCCCCAGGATTCCCAGGGACCCTTTTTCCAGTACAGTTGCCTACTTATAACCATAGTCATAAACAGAGAGGAATGGCTTTCTGGTCCTAGCAGTGCCCACCCCAACTTCTCCAGCAGCCAGCTTACCTCACCTTCTGTCCCCCTCTTCATGCCACCCTCCACTGCAGATTGGTAGAACAAGGGGCCAGTCTCGGTTTATAGTCTTTTGTGGCATCTCAAGTCAAATATAGAGATTTGGAGAATCCTTATGTCCCAAATCCTGCATGAGTCTACAATTTAAAATGCCACATTTTGTATAAGATTCTGGATCCTTTTCAGCACAATTTCTGACATTTCTTATTTAGGAGGCAGTCGTAAGAGTCAAAGTTGGCTAAGCAGTCCTGAGAAGGAAGTCATCATATCCAGATCCAGGTTCATTTCCTTGGAAAGCCTATGGGGAGAGATTTTCTTTAAGAGCATAGAGGTGGATTATTTCATTTTGACGGAAGAGAATCTAGTGATGGGATTTTTTTACATCCTCAGCATAGAGATGCTGAGAACTATGATGCTTTCAGTTTTTCCTTGGGCTTCTGCTATAGTTCTGGGAGGAGAGAGGAACTCAGAAAGAAAAGGAATTGCATCTGTGGGGAATTTCTAAGACACCAAGTGCTAGAAGAGGAAAATATGTTTTATCTGTCTGGATAAATGAGTGAGTGAGTGAATGAATGAATGAATGAATGAAAAGAAATTAGATTATTATGCTTGGAAGTGGAGAAACAATAAGAAGATCAAATCCCTAAAAAACGGCCATTTTGGATAGCATCCCCAAAGCAAATGGGGACAGAGTGGGTGCCATGATTCCTTGGGAAGGTCCTTGACCTGGTTGCCTCTGCCTGTGTCTACAAACTGTGAGGCTGACCAGGGTGGAGACATGACAGTGCTGAACATGTGGGTTCAACCTCTTTGAAGCATACACAGCTGGTGATTCTGAGAAACGCTTGTAATGGGCAGCTATTGTCTTTGGCTGTTCAGCATCCATTTCCGCTCTTATCACTCATCAGTTTTCCATTGGTGGATCTACCTCTCATCCACTCTCAATCTGTGTGGGCTCAGGTAGGACTTATAGCACCCCCCATATCCAGTGATAGCCTCATGACTTAGATCTTTCTAATCAAAGTCACAATGATTGATTTAGAGTCGAGGCATGACTCATTCTGGCTCAGTTAGGGTCAGTACCAGTACTTTTGCTGGAACTATTAGGAAAGGGGCATGGCTGTCATGCTGTGTGGTTAATAAGCTAGTAGAATGGCAGCCTGCTGCTGTCAGTCATAATTGTCACTTAATGGGAAGAGACTGACATGAGCCAATAAGTTCTTTTTCTGGTTAAAGTAAGATTAGGTTCATTTCTGTCTCTTGAAGCTGAAAAAGACATAATTAGGGCATGCTCTCTGTTCTCTAAGGCCCTGAAACCACCCATGGGATACTCTGGTACTTGTCAGGCATTTTGCCAACTCCCTGCTGTCCCCACTGGGTGATGAACTAGGAAGCACTATGCTTTGGGCCATCTGGTTTACATCAAGGTTGTCCCCTTGAGTTTGGTTTCCTGAAAGTTCCTGCCTGAGCTCTTCTTGGTGCCCAGCACACTGTCTTTGTGGACAATGCATCAGAATTCTGAGAATGTAGCACACTTTTCCTGGTGAGGACTGAGTTTTCAGGTTTGCTTAGCTGTTCGAGGAGTCAATGGCTGAACTGCATTGCTGTGAGAACTGATGAGGTAGAGCCCTCATGCCTGGGCAACTGGCCTAGACAAGTGCTGCTCAAAGTGCTCACTCACAAACCATTCATTACTGGTCTGTATGAGATAAGGAATTTGCATAAAAACACCTATCATTGTACTGTTTACTTCATAAAGAAAGTACTGCTACCCCAAAAAGCAACTTAATGATGTAATTGATTCATACGATGGTGTTAAGCTCCTTGAGGACCAGTAATGAAAGTGTTCGGAGACCATCAGTGGTCTGCAGACCACACTTTAAGTAACACTGGTCTGGACCACCTCCAGCTTTCACAGTCATGCAGGGAAGTTATCCTCAACTACAGTCAAATTCCTGGATGCAAACCTCTTGTGGCAGGGCAGCCTCACCATCTTGTAAGAATGATGGAGCTATTACAGTGGTTCTCAACCTTGGCTGTACACTGGAATTACCTGATGCTCAAAAAAAAAAAAAAAGGATTCTATCCCCCTTCCCCAGATATTTTGATTTGATTGATCTGGGGAATGGCCTGGACATTGGGAGATTTAGAAGCTCACCAGGTAACTCTAATGCGTAGCCAAGGTTGAGAATCACTGCGCAAGCTCTAGATGAGCAGTTCTCGAACTTTAATGTGCATATAAAATCTTTAGGAAGCTTATTTGAAATATATTTCTGAGCCCTACTTTGTGAGACTCTGATTCAGTAAGATTTTGGCATTTTTGTTTTTTAACACTTAGCCCGGGGAATTCTAATGTAGGTTATTCATGGATCACAACACTTTGAAGAACAATGCTTTAGATGGTTGTCTGGACAGGTTAGATAAAGGTAGGCACAAATAAGCAAAGATTTAAAAAGTGTTTTCAGTGGTTGAAATGTTGAAGCCTCAACAAGGACCATGTGAATTTTTTTCTCTCTTTTTCTCCCCTTCCCTTCCCTCCCTCCCCTCTCCTCCTCTCCCCTCCCCTCATTTTCCTTCCCTTCTCATTCCTTACTTCTCTTCTGTGGCAAATCTGTCACAGCAGAGAAGTAAGGAATGAGCTGTTAATAGTGTCCAATAAAATCCAGGACTCAGTGGTCAGCCTTAATTATTTTGAAAGCTTCCCAATCTAATATGATTAATACTCTGTCCTATTTCACATGGACATCTTTGCCTCTAAACTCTCAAACTTTCTCTGCATTTACCTGAAAAGAAATACTATACCAAGAGATCCAAGGCATCCAAGTCCAAGTTTAGGAGTGGCCAGGTCCAGTGAACAAATCACAGTGACATTATGATGAAGCAGGCTTTCCCACATTGGCCCTTGAACAGAATAGACTGAACTTTCCTAGTTGAATGGCATTATGATGACAAAAGGGAGAAGACCATCTTTGATCAGGAAGAGGTTGTATATCCTTCTAAAGGCTCACAACATGAGCCATTCTTTACTTGGTCCAGAAGGTTGAAAGTCAGAGGGAGAGAGTAGGCAATCTCAATGGTGAGCACATTGATGTCAATGAGGTCTTGAAATGGGAAGCACCCACATCTCCCCACTCTTCTCTTATTGATGAAGAGCACCTAGCTCCCAGAAGATAACGAGGTCCTGGGAAGCCATTATCCTCAGATTAGTATCTATGTTATAGTTGGCTCTGATTTCAGGTCCAGAATGAGGCTATTATTCATGTTTGGGAGGATCATGGACCTGGAGACCAGTTCTATGGGCAATACTGCTACTGAACTGTGGACCAGTCTGCATATTTGTTCAGGATTCTTGGAGCAGGGAAGAATGACGGCTATTAACAAAAGATCTTTTCAATTATTTCTGAAATGAATTTTTAATCATACTGAGGTCCTAACTCAAGTAAATCATAGTTTAGTAAAATTAAATTCAAAATACACTTTCTATGATAGAATTCTTTCCTCGTAGAAGCACTCCTTCCTCCAAAAAGCTGGCTAGGTATGATTTGGAAGTTCTAAGCATTCTAATTTCCTATGGATATGTTCTGGTTTATAAACCCATTTTATACCTAATGTCCCTATATAATTATTAAGAGTGCTCTCTTTCACAAAATTACAAAGGGTCCTCATTTGCGTGATATATTGTATGGTCATCCCCACTCATGAATTTTTTTAAATTAGTAAATCAATTATTATAAGTTTCATCTTTTGAAAAATAGTTTGTCTTTAATGAAGTGAGGAAACTGGGTTAGGAAATAGAAGAAGAAATATTTGTTTAAAAGTATTGTAGCATTTGCAAAATCTCTGAGATGAATTCAATAGGAATCCAACAATAATTTTTAAAAACCTCTCAGGCAGTTTTTAAGACTTTTTGATGGAAATAGTTGACTCTTCTCTGCCTCAATGCCCTTTCACTTGAGGAATCCACACTTGTTAAAGGCCATCAGATAAAACTGTATCTGGATCTTTTAAGTCAAAATTGTTTTTAAATCTTACAAGGAGCATCTAATACACCCTCTAAGACAAAAAAGGATAGAATCAAATCCCTTTATTTCAGGGAGGATCCTCAGGAAATGAGAAGAAATAAACAAAATGTTCTGTCCCAAAACCATTTTCTACTGAGCAGTGACCGATCCCCCCAAAATGTGTATGTCCTAAGCATCACGTGAAGAGACCTACAGAGTTGCCAGTCCCTTCTAGCCTCATTTCTCTTTCTGGTCATCACTTCTGTGTCAAATACTTCCAATGTGGGGAATGATCAATTTTTCTGCAGCTTATAGGTCAGTTTAATGCCTTCCCTTCTTTGTATCTACTCCAGTGCTCCTGAGAAGTATGGAAGTGTAGCCGGGTCCATCACATCATCATCATCTTCATCATGAACATACCTAGCATCTGAGTGTTCAGCATGTATCACGAATTGTCTCAAAGATGCTCTACAAAGCAATTATTCACTCATAACAAACTTATGAGAAGGTGCTATTGTTATTTCCATATTGCAGATGAAGAAACTGAGGTACAATATGTTGAATGAGTTGTCCAAGCTCACACAAGTAGCAAGTTGTGGAACCAGGATTCAAAATGAGGCAGTCTGACTTCAGAGCCTATGCTCTTAACCGTATTCTCTTTAGCCACTCTGGGATTAATGACAACGAGAATGACAAAAGGTATTTTCTTGATACCATTTCCCTCTCGCTGTCATCCCATATCTCTCCCCTCCTTTACAGCAAGTTTCTTCAAACAACATGACTATACTTGCTATCTCCAATTACCCTCCCCTGTTCTCTTTTTTCCCTGTTAATCAGGCATTCATCCCAACCCACTACTAAAATTTTTCCATCAAAGTAACCAATGGCCTCCATGTTGATAAATCCAATGAGGAATTTTCAGTTCTCATCTTCCTTTATGAGTCAATAGCTAACAAGTTGATCCCTCCCAAATCCTTGAAAAACTCTTTACTGGCTGCCTGATACCATATTCCCTTACTCAATGGCCATTCTTCCCTAGTCTCTAAGGGCTGTGCTTCCTGGTCTCCCTCAAATCCCAATATTGGTGTGTCCCTGGGCCTAGTCAAACTTTTCTATTTAATACCTACACTCTCTTTTGATGATCTAATTCTACCTCATAGTTTTAAATATAATTTATATTTAGGCATTTGTAACTCCAACCTATATTTCCCCTCTGAACTCCAGATTCTAATATCAGCTGACACCAAACTTCACATATCTGAAACTGAGCTCCTATTTGAAGCTCAATAAAACCCTCCAAAAACTTAATTTGTCTTTCCCATCTCACTGCTCACCACATCCACTGCTACTCCCTCTCCCAAGCCCTCATCTTCTCTTGCCTGGTTGATTGTAATAGCTTCCTAAATAATCTCCATGCTTCTACCCTTGCCCCTTTTTGGCTTATTTTCAACATAGCAACTGGAATTATTCTGTTCTGTTTAAATGTAAATCAGATCATATGACCATTCTGCTTCAAATAATGCCGTACTTTCCCATTGCACAGCATGTGGCTAATTGTGTTTTCCAAAGATAACTGCAACAGTATTTCCCATCCCACATGCTCTTCTTATAATATGACATTTGAGAGGTGGGATCTGTATTCTCTCCTCTTGACTCTTGTGAGAGGCTTTTGACTATGTCAAATGTGCTATAAGTAACTTTCAAAGTTAGATCATAAAAGGCAATACAGCTTCCACCTGGGTCTCTTGAGACACTTGCCTTTGGTGTCCTTAGCTTTCATCCAAGAAGACCAAATACTCTGAGGTTTTCCATGTTGTGGGAAAGCTCAGTCCATATGGAAAGGCCATGTGTAGATGCTCTAGTTGAGAGCCACAATTGAGGTCCCAAACAGTAGCCAGAATAAACTGCAGACATGTGAATGCAGGCACCTCCAAACAATTTCAGTCCTTAGTCATCAGCCTTCAGATTTTGAGTTTTCCCAGTCGTGACCCGCAACATTATGGAAACATAGTGGAGCACAGTCAAGCCAACTCCATCATGCCCCATCTGAATTCTTGACCCACAAAATCCATGAGCATAATAAATTGATTGTTTTATGACATAAGTTTTGAGGTTCCTTGTTACGAAGCAATGATAACTGGAACAGAGGGTTAAAAATCAAAACCTTAAAATAGCTACAAGGTTCTCCATGACATTGCTCTTCCTTATGGCTTTGAATTCATTTTCTACCATACTCCCACCCAGGCATCCTGGCCTGCTTGCTATTCCTTAAATATGCCATGTAGACACTTGCCCCAGGGCCTTTATATGTGCTACTCTCACTGCTCAGAGGTTTCTTCTTCCAGTTATCTTCAGACTCAATCCCTCATCCAGTTTAGGTTTCCCTGTTAAGTCTTCTCTGGTGTGGTAGCTAGTCTACAAGATGATCCCAATGATCACTGCTTCCTGGCATTTATGCCATGGTATAGTCCCCTCCCACATAAAACAGCATTGACTCATGTAAACAAACAGGCTAGCTTATAAAAGATATGTGGCTTCCTTCTTGGTCTGTTGGATTACTCACTCTGCGGGAAGTCAGCTGCTATGTCATGAGGAGACTCAAGCAGCCCTGTGGAGACACCCATATGGTGAAGAACTGAAGTCTCCTACCAACAGCCATAGGAATGAGATATCTTGCAAGTGGATTCTCTAACCTTTGTTAAGCCTTCAGATAACTGCAACCCTGACCAACATCTTCACTGCAAGCTCATGAAAGACTCCAAGCCAGAACCACCGGCTTAGCTGCTCCTGAATTCTTGACCTGCAGAAATTGTGAGATAGCATATATTTGTTATTTAAGCCATTAAAACATCTGAGGATCCTATTAAAAATGTAACCTCTTTCTCTCCAATACTCTCAGTCCCCATTTCGATATGTTTTCTCTAATGCACTCATCACCATTTAATACACTACATATTTTATACTTTATCTGGAATACTGACTGTTTCACACACACACCAACACACACACACACACACACACACACTGTCATGTAAGCTCCATGAGGACAGAAATTTCACCTGTTCTTGTTCACAGCAAATCCCCAGTACTAGGCACATAGCCAGCACTCAATAAATGTATGTTAAATGAATAAATCTCACATGCTACTCTGTGATTGATTGGTAATTGTTTAGTAATGCCCTACCTGAAACATTGTGTTAATAACAAGGATTCCCTGAGCTTAGCAGGAAAAGAGTGCTGCGTTCTATTAATGACGACTGTTGGGGTTGTGAAAGTAGGAGTGGCATCAGGCTTGCCATGTATTTCTCATCCCTGCTCTATCCTAGTACCCTTGCTTCAGGCAGAATTCATTACCGGTTACTTTTAACCAATGATAGCAGAGCCTATCCTTTGTAAAGGGCTCCAAATAAGGCAATTCACTCCACAATTTAATATTCATAAATTAGGATAATATTTCTCTCTCAATTTTCAATACAAGTGATATCTGCCAAGATTCAGTTTGTCTGTTGGCTCTTGATCATCTTCTGAGAAGACAAAGAATAATTGGTTACCATGATATTTGAAATAGTGCTGCATAAAACACATAATATAAGCTTTAAGATATAAAAACCATAAAGCATACAGTGGTGGAATTTTGACCTTGAAAACCATCCAACAATAGAATTCAGAGTTTGGTAGGAGTTTGAAAGTAATTTGCAAAGTGGGCAAAATATTTATGCAGTTCATGAGAATATCGCCAGCCCTGCTATGCATTGTAGGAATGGAATGTAACATCATGAAAATCAAATTTGCAAAGTTACTCATGAACCTAGTGGTCCTCTTTGGAAACATTGCTCTTATTTATTCATAAAAAAAAAAAAAAAAAAAAAAAAAACAACCTTCTGACCACCTACTAGGTTCCTGGCATTACTTTAGGTACTGGCAATTCATCAGGGAATTAAATAGATGAGTCCCTGCTGCAAACACCCTCCATTTTCTTCCTCAAATAGCATCCTTTTCTGGCTGGCTCTGCTTACACCAGTTAGGCAGTCAGAATCCAAGTGTCTAAGATATTTCTATGTTCAGCATTAGCTCTTTTTCCTTCATCATATGAGATGCAAGATATTAGAAGAGGAGAACTTATGCAGTTATACTCAACCTGCCAGTTTTAATTGGTTCTCCTCAAACCTAGAATTTTTTAATTGAGACATAATTAACAAGTTTATTGAGACATAATTTCACATCCCATCGATTCACCCATTTAAAGTGTACAATTCAGTAATTTTCAGTTTATTCACAAGTAGGGGCAACTATCACCATGGTCAATTTTAGAACAGTTCCATCATCACAAAGAGAAACACTGTACCATTTAGCTACCACCTTCCATCTCCCCCAGCCCCACACTACCACTAATCTTTCTGCCTCTATAGATTTTCCTCTTATGGACATTTTACATAAATGGAATCATATAATATGTGGTCTTTTGTGACTGGCTTCTTTCATTTAGCATGTTTTTAGGTTCAACCATGTTGTAGCATGTATCAATTCTTCAATCCTCTTTTTTATACAGTGTTTTTTTTTTCTTCCTATTTTTGTATTAGAGAAGTTTTAAGTTTACAGGAAAATCATGCACAAAATACAGAGTATTATTAACACATGCATTAGTGTGGTATGTTTGTTGCAATTCATGAAATAACACTTTTATAATTGTATTATTAACTATAGTCCATCATTTACATTAGGGTTCACTGTGTTGTACTGTCCTGTTTTTGGTTTAAAACATTTTTATTTTAGTAACATATATACAACCTAAAATTTACCCCTTTTCACTGCGTTCAAGTATATAATTCACTGCTGTTAATTACATTCACAGTGTTATACTTCCATTACCACCATTCACGACCAAAACTTTTCCATCACCCCAAATAGAAACTGTACAATTTAAGTATTAACTCCCCATTCCCTACTCCCACCCTGGCCTCTGGTAACCTGCATTCTAGTTTCTGACTCTATGAATTTTTTATTCTAATTATTTCATATCAGTGAGATCATACAATATTTGTCCTTTTGTGTCTGGCTTATTTCACTCTACGTGATGTCTTCAAGATTCATTCATGTTATTCCTGTTTATGACCAAATAATATCTCATTATATGGATATACTACAATTTGTTTATCCCTTCATCTGTTGAAGGAAAATTGGATTGCTTCCACCTTTTGGGTCTCATGGATAGTGCTCCTATGAAATTTTGTGTGCATGTTTTGGTTTGAATACTTGTTTTCAATTGGATATATAATTAGGCTTGCAACTCAATTGCATGGTCATATGGTAACACCATGTTCAACTTATTGAGGAACTGCCAAACTTTTCCACAGTGGCAGCATCATGTTCCCACCAGCAACATATGAGGGTTCTGATTTGTCCCTATCCTCACCAACTCTTATTTCCTTTTAATTATCATTTTTATAACCATCCTAGTTGTGAAATGGTATCTCATTGTGGTTTGGATTTGCATTTCCCTAATAACTAATGATTTTGGACAATTTTTTTCATGTGCTGTTGGTCATCAAGATATTTTCTTTGGAAAAACGTATGTTCAAGCCCCTTCCCCACTTTTATTAAAAAAAAGTTTGATTGTCTTTTTGTTGTTGAGTTTCATGAATTCTTTATATATTCTGGATATTAGACATTTATCAGATATATGGTTTGCAAATATTTTCTCTTTGTCTCTTCACTTTCTTGTTAGTGTGCTTTGATGCATAGAAGCTTTTAATGTTGATGAAGTTAAGGAGTATTCTAGTAGATGTCTGTTGGGTCTAATTGGTTTATAGTGTTATTTAAGGCATCTCTTTCTTTATCTTTTGTCTTGTTGTTCTATCCATTGTTGAAAGTGGAACATTGAAGTCTCCAACTATTACTGTTGAATTATCCATTTCTCTTTTCATTTCCATCAGTCTTTGCTTTATGACTTTTAGTGGTCTGTTATTAGGAGCATATTTGTTTATAATTGTTATATTTCTGATAAATTGATCCTTTTGTCATTTGCAATATCCTTCTTTGTTTTTAGTAACATTTTTTTTTTGTTTTAAAATCTATATTAGTGATATTGATGTAACCACTCAAGCTTTTTTTATGGGAGATGCTTGCCTAAAAATATTTTTCCACACTTTTTGTAAAAATCTATTTGTATCTTTGAATATCCAGAACTTTTTCCTTTCATGAAACAAGAGACAGAATTTCAGCTTCACCATTTAACACCAAATATTTCTTTCACAGGATTCTGGATATGTCTAAGGTAATGACTGGCCAGTTTCCTCCTGTAAAGCCTGGAAAAGTACAGTGTAGGAAAGGCACATTAAATCATAGTGGACAACAGTTCTATTTAAGACTCATTGCTCAGACTTAACCCTAGATGGAAAAGAAGGTGCCACTTGTGGGACTAGAGAATGAGGCAGAAACCTCATGAGGACTGAGCAATGTGGTTGGTGCTCGGGATATATACCAACAGTGGGTTCCCAAACTTGGCTCAACCTCAGAATTCCAGGGGACTTGAAAAAATACATACTCTTGGACTCTCTCCTCTCAAGGATTTTGATCCAATAGATATAAGGTGGAAATTGTAGTTAAAATAAAACA
This sequence comes from Tolypeutes matacus, assembly GCA_026826555.1. Taxonomy (NCBI): domain Eukaryota; kingdom Metazoa; phylum Chordata; class Mammalia; order Cingulata; family Chlamyphoridae; genus Tolypeutes; species Tolypeutes matacus. The sequence continues at coordinate 276,182 of JAKSZT010054395.1, read as the reverse complement.
TTATGAGGTAGTGTGGTGGTTTTATAAAATGACCATAAATTCTTGATCCTCTTTCCATCAAGAGTTGGAAGTCTAATTCCTCTCGCCTTAAATATGGGTTGGCTTAATTAATTTCTAATGAATAAAATGTGGCAGAAATGATGTTGTGTGACTTCTAAAGCTAGGTTAGAAACAGCCATTCAGCTTCAGCTAGGTCTGCTTAGGACATTTGCTTTGGAAACCTGAGCTAACGTGTAAGGAGTCTGAGGCCACGATGCTGTGAGGAAGTCCAAACTAGACCACACGAGAGCACCGACATTACCTGAAGAAAGAGAGCTACCAGTCAGCTCAGTTCCCTGCTGTTCTAGTTGCACCCTCCACCATCTTACTGTAACAGTATGAGAGACCCTGAATCAGAGCCAAACAGCTGAACCATTCCTGAATTCTTAATCCACAGATACTATCAGAGATAATAAATGTTTATTGCTCTTTTGAGCAACTAAATTTTAGGATCATTTGTCATGTAGCATTAGATAACCAGATGGGGTAATTTTGATGATCAACCTCTGCCTTAAGCTAGGCCAGGTCATATTAGGCACAGGATCAGAAGCTGGAGGGAAGTGATCTATCAATCAGGATATGGCAGCACATGGTGGGTTGGCTAGGCCTCAATTCTACATCTTATGCTGACCCAGAGCATCCACCATTTTGAACATTTGGCAGAGGAAAAGAAAGCTCTGGAGAGTCTCATGCCAGCAGTGAAATGATTACCCCAAAGTGACAAGGGTCACTTTTCAAAAATCATTGGCCAGACTAGTCATATCATGGCCCCACCTGAACACAAGAGGGACAGAGAGTACAACCTACCTTGTGCTCAGAGAGCACAGAGTGGAAACATTTGGAGAGCAGCACTAATGGCTACCACAGGGTCTATATGGGGAAGATTCCTGAAGATAAGTGAAGGCTATCCCTGGATGTTTAAAGAAAGAAAAACTTCCACTGAGGACACGAGATCAGACCACAGCAAAACAAGCCAGGAAGTAGGGTGTGCAGACCAGGGACTCCTAACAAGTATCTATTTATTTTGTTTTTCTTTGGATTATGGAAGCAATCACAAGAAATCGTTTAAAAATTTCCCCCACTTACGTTGTAATTCTCTTTTTATTATCCCTTAATTCTTTACTAAAGTCTGATGCACCTATTATGTGGTGGTGGAATAGAAAATTGAGAAAAGGGAAGCCCACATTCGCCCCTCCACTGATGTCTGTGAAGAGAGAGAGGCACATCCTGGGAAGGGTGGGTCCAGAATTTCAGAGGGAGTAAGAGAACATGGTCCACTTCAGAGAAGAGAGCATCAGAGAGAAGCATACAGCTTGTGAGCAGATATTTGGTTTAGGCTGGGTGTGAGGGGATGGGAATGGGGATGGGCAGAGGCTGAGTCTGGGACCACACTAACTGAATGATATGATGGTGCCGTTCAGGTAATATGAACAAAATGCTGTAAGAAACAGAGGAAGAAGGGAATCTGGGAAGATTGGGAGGTCACCTATCAGATCCATGTGTAAGATTCTGGTGTCAGTGCATGGATGGATGGAAGAACACAGAGACTGGACAAGAAAAGCCAGTTACTCAGTAAATATCCAGAGACAATAAGATGTTGACTTAGGGCTATAAAAGACTGGAGAGGAGGGGATGCTTGTGATAGGTATTTTAGAGAGTAAAACCAATAAGCTTTAGGTTAAGACAATCAGGAGAAAAGATGAGTCAAAGTTGAGTTTCCAAGATTAGGGGACTTGGTGGGTGGTGGTGCCAGGATCCAGAATAGATAATACTCAAGAAAAGCTTGGTTTGTGGGGTGTTTTAATGATTTCAACTTTCAGATCACTGACCTAAAGATAACTTTGGAAAATCCAAGAAGACAGGCCCACTAGGTGATGGGAAATACAGCCAGTCTATGGGTCATTCAACTACTGACAAATATTTATTGAGTTTATTAGGACAGTTGACATCTTTGGACTACAGTTCAAGAAAAAGAGGGTTGAGGATGAAGTTCTGGGGCACATTAACATTTCACGTGCATTATCTCATTTGTTCCTCACCTTGGAGGTAGGTAGAAAGGAGATTATTTTGATCTCATTTTATAGATGAAAGATGAGAAGCTAGGAGAGTTTGGGGTTTGCTCAAGGTCTCATAGAGCAAAGTCAAGGATCTGCCCCATGGGCCTCTTCTGCAACAACTCTCCCCTGTGACATGATCTTTTAGAAGATAAATAAAATATTAGTAATATCAGACTTTTGTTCTTTCTGTATCTTTGATGATCACTCTGGTTACTCTATCTTTATATAAGGGAAGGAAATAAAAGGTTGAAACAACATGGGCTTTTCTTTCTGTGCTGCAGATGGAATGCAAGACTAGAGTCTAGTTGCCTTAGACGACCCCCATCACCCTGTCTGCAGTGGACTGCCCTCCACCTCCAAATGAACCTTTCTTTTTCTCTACTAAAATCTTAGCCAAGGAAATGTAGCTGAAACTCTGGTAATTTTTGTATTTTTGTAACACAGTGGTCCAGACAAAGATAAACCGATTCAAACAATTTTCTTTTAGTAATACAAACTAAAAATAATTTCTCTTTTGCAAATGCTGAGCTTCACCTTTGTGTGCCTTGAAATTCCTTGGCAATGTACTTAATTTGGGGGAATCTGGGTTTATTAGAGGAATGCTGGGAGGAAGTGGGCTACCTGCCCTTCCAGCTCAGTGCTGAACATGTCTGCATTTCTTTGCATGAGATATATAACTGTGAAACACTGTGAGAGTTTGATGCCTTCTCTCGTCTACCTGGAATGAGGAGCAGGGTGTTTGTTTGGCTCTGCTTTATACTAATAACCAGTCAGGGATTGAGCAGATCCTAAATTACAGTGTCTTTTAAGGAGAAAAGCATAAATGTATCCCATCCTCCCTACATTTGTTAACAAAACTCCAAAAACCTCAATGGAACAAAATTGGCCTATACCCCCCCCCCCCCGGAATGTCCTGTGGGAGGGTCCATTTGGGGCTTGCTTTTCTTGGTTGGGTATTAACCAAGGGAGTGTAGCCTACAAAGAAGTGTACCCCATGATCAGAGTAATAAGAAATAATCCATCCCATTTTATCAAACAATTTATCTTGGCACTGTGCTAGACATGTTATGTACATCATCTCATTTAAAATTTGCAAGCATTGCAATGAGAGGCATCATCTTCTTCACTTTACACATGAGAAAATGGAAACCCAGAGATATCACCTAACTTACTGAGGATGACAAAGCTGATAGAAGGTGAGGCCATGTTTGTCTGACTTGAACGTCTGAAGTGTTCTTCACATCGTATCACTTGGCCTTGCCTAGGTGGGGATTCTGCCACTGGACCTGCAGACCTTCCTGAGCTACCCTATAGGGAGTTCATTTCAAATAAAGCTGGCTACTTTCTGGGACATCCTCCTCTCTGGGACAGGGCTCATGTAAAACCCCTGATCACATAGAGCAGTGGGGCTGGAGAGCTATAGCAGATGATGGGACAGGGTCACTGAATACAACAAATACAAAATACAGGATGCCCATGCAATATTTAGGACATATTATACTAATAAGTTATGCCTTGTTTATCTGAAATTAAAATTTAACTGGGTGCTCTTATTTCATCTGGCAGCCCGAGATGGAAGCTGTAGTGTCCTGTAGGGGCCTCTGTTCCAGCTTCTACCAGCCTGGGGCTGGGTGTCTACCCTCCTTCCCAACTTGGCTCTTCAGGCTACCCTTCTCTTTCCCAAATTTCCCAAATCTCCAAAGACTGGGCCTTCTTTTCTCTCCTTTCACTGATGACACTTCCCAACCCTTCTCTTGGTGAAGCTTACCACCCAAGACCCACAGAAAAGTTACCCAGAGTTTCAATAGCATCTAACTTCCTTTTCCCTACCCTCAAAGCTAACATACATGCTTGCTTCTTGCTATGGACTTTGATCTACCCTTGACAAGAACACGAACAGGGTGATAACAAGATTAATAAGCATGGAGAAGTCACAAAGCTTCCAAAACAACTACACAGTTCTCTTGGTATTTATTTCCTGCTTTCTCTGCCCCCCTCTTCTCCAGCCCCACCCCAGCTGTCTTTTTAGCTGGTTCTAGAAGTCTCCCGGGGTGGTGCCAGAATCCCTTTAGTCCCATAGCCTTCAGGCTATGTCCTTTCACTCCTAGGGTAGGGCACTGTCATCAATCATGTCTGTCCTCCTCCCCTTTAGTGGAAAAATGGACACATTCTGCCTTTGTGCCATATAAAACTGCACCAAAAAAAAAAAACTGCACCAGGGAAGAGATGCTGCCTTCTGCACTTACCACCTTCAAACGTGGGTACAAGCTGTTTTGGAAAACAGAATGAACTCCCTTCTTTCAGTACCATTTTGAGTCCTCTTTAAATGGCAGGTCTGGGGCAACTCCGAATATGCTCCTGCCTTAACCCCATTCTGTTCTCTACCCACCATCCCGGGAGGCTGACACTCCCCATGCAGCCAGCGTCATAGTCATTCTGGTGCTGTTGATTTCTACTTGTCTGGTGCTTCAAGTTGCTGGGCACCTGCGATGAGCAGACATTTCCTAGCAGCCCACTGGGCTGATTCTGGACCACAGATTTTTCTTTTGGGGGGTGTGGGTGGGGAGGAGGGATGGGATGGGCAGGGGAGGGAGGAATGTTATAAAAATTAGCTGACATGAGAAATTTTCACATGTAATCAATGTTTCTGGTCCCCCCCCAAAAAAAAATTTCAGAAGATCTGGTGCCATGAGGCCCACATTCCTGCACAGTGGTAGCTGTCCCCATGAGATGGAGCCACACTCCCTGGTTTTTCCCACCTTCCTCCTCCAGTCACCTACTGGCCCTTGTAGGGACTGAGGCTGCCACCTGTGATAGCCAGCTCTTACTTGGAGAATTGCCTGCCCATATAACATGTGCATGGTGGGAAGCAGAGGTGGCTCAAGCAATTGGGCTCCTGTCTACCATATGGGAAGTCCTGGGTTTGTACCTGGGGTGTCCTGGTGAAAGCAAGCTGGCCCACGCAGAGAGCTGGTACAACAAAAAGAGACAAAGAAGAGAGACAATGAGAGACACAACAAACCAGGGAGCTGAGGTGGCTCAAGCAATTGAGTGTTCTTCTCCCACATCGGAGGTCCCAGGATCGGTTCCTGGTGTCTCCTAAAGAGAAGAGAAGACAAGCAGACACAGAGAACACACAAGGAATGGACACGGAGAGCAAGACTGAGAGTGCAAAAACAACGGGGCGGGTGGTGGTGGTGGTGGTGGAATAAATAAACAAAATAAATCTTAAAAAACAATAAAATGTTCATGGCAAACTATTAATGAATTTCCCATAAACATTATATACTAGCTGAGAATTGGGCAAAAATTATGGTATTTTTAAAAATAGGTTGTTAAAACAGTTCTAGAGGAAACCCTTTATTTTCACTTTTGATGAGAAATGTTATTTTGAGGATTAACGTTATATATGGTTAGTTTGATTGCTCTTTACAGGTTTAGAGTCAATTTCTTTTAGTAGTATAAAATATATAATATTACTATAAAATTACATTTCAATAAATTTAATGGCAAAATTCATTGTAAATAATTGTAAATTTTCTCATTGAATTTACTCTAAAATATTTCAAATGCTACAAAAGAAACTACAATCTGCTGAACTGTACGGAATCTAGTGTCTCTTCATTTTTGCCACTATATGAGTAGTGCGCAAAAAACATGAACAAAAGGACAGAATTTGAAATTCAAATTCTGCTAAGACTCAGAAGAAAGGAGCATGTTCACTATCATCTATATTAAAACACAACAAGCAAATATGATATTGAATCTCTTCAGCGCTCCCGGAGACAGGAAAACATTTTGTGCTATCATTGCGAACAGTACTGCTTATCCTTAGAGTTCAGGAGCTGGAATCATGTGATACTTTTGGTCATTTTATCTAAAAAAATATCATACTATTGAATAAACTAAGAAATGTATTTTCTTTCAAGCATTTGACAAACATTTTGGGAAGTAATGTTTCCCCAATATATTATACTTATTACATAAATATATGCCAAATAGCAGCATGTTCATCATATAATTATTATATTCCTCATTATAAAGTATATCAATGCAGAAGTTTTTCTTTCTTCTTGTTTTTGTCAGAGAAATCAGAGAATCTCCCCCACTTATCCAAATTTGACCCACATTATTAGAAGGAAATCGCAGACACGTGGAGTCACTGAATTTAAAACTTCAAGGTGCCTTTGAGATCATTTTGTCCAAATGAGTTGTTTTGCAGGTGAAGAAGCTGAAGACAAAAAGGGGCAATGATCAGGTTAACGTCGTCTCACGGGTGTTAGTAGAGGAGTGGACATGAATCCTGGGCCAGCAGCTCTTGGTCTGCTATCATTTCCGGCACATCGCTTTGCCTCTTTGACAATGCAAAATGATATTGAAAAGTCATGTATATAAGAAATCAGGGGGGCATAAAATACACTTTAAAAGTGATGAAAATAGACAATGCCTTTACTTAAAAAAAGAAAAGAACAATGTGTTCATATATGTGACTAGAATTAACGGTTGTCAGTGCTGCACTATAAGCTCCATGTATTCTTTTTTACGTTTTTGCTCACTGCTGTCTCCCTAGCCCCAACAACAATTGTGGACATAGCAGGCATTCAAAAAATGAGGTGGCCGTAATGTGCCAGTGTGCCCGGCATGGTCCCCACTGGTAACCGTCGTGTTAGGGCCCCATTCCCTTCGCTCTCCCTTTCACTCACAAGTCTATCAGTCACCCTATTATTAAATATTTTTGAATAAGTAATTTCTGAAGGAGGTAATTTATGGATATATTTTTGTTTTCTTCTTTTGATTTAGCTGCATTTTCTAAATTTTGTACAATGAACATTTGTGTAATGGGAAAAATAAAGTTTTTTTTTAATGTTATGAAAAATATTGACACTTGACCAGATCAGCTTCAATTGTTCAGGATATTCAGTTATGTGAAATATTTTATTTAATTATAATCTAAGCATTGAAATAAACCTCCAAAACACAGAAAAAGAAAAACCCATACAGTTTACACATAAAATTTTAAAGCACTTTTAAGAACACTAGAGCAAAAATGAAAATTGCAATTTTATAACTCGGGTCACATTTCCAACAGTGTGATTATCAAATCATGCCACTATTTTAAACTATTTGTCAGTTGGGCCTCTGTGATTGATAAGAGGCTCTTTAAATGAGTTAACTTTTTTAGGTTTTAAAAACTAATTTAGTTTCTGATCATTCCTCACCAGAGTTTGTTTGTTTTTACCTTGTGTTAAGAATGACCACTGGTCTCCACTATCACCAAAAGCAGGTGCTCATAAAAATTGAGTGTAGATCTGCCTGCCCACAAGCCACGTTAAAACACGGACATTTTCTTTTTCTATTCAGCTGAAGAAACAAGAAACAAAGGTGTTTTTTTTTTTAAAACAATGGGCTTAATATTGCAAAAATACACTTAACAATGTGGGGGTGGGGGGTGGGAAGGGAGAGTGACCGTGAATGCTGAGGAAAAGTCAAAAGGGCAAGAGGCAAGGCACGCCCCCACCCCTTCGAGCTGAGAAACTGAGTGCAGTGGGCGAGGGAGTGCTGCAGGACTTTAGGTGGCAAGAAGGAACCCCCTAGGAACACAGGCGCCAGAGCACCCTCCACTTCCCGACACTCCCCCCGCTCCTGGCTCACCCTGTGTTCTTTCACTCTCTGACTCTTGAGACTTGGTTTCTGTTCCTTTTGCCACCCCCCGTGGTGGCTCAGTCCTTAGCGTTCTGCAGTCGTTCCCCCAGAGTCTCCTCCTTCACCGTGGTCAGCCTCCTGCTGAAGGCTCACTCCAGGTCAATAAATTTCCATCTCAACTCAGCATCACACCAGGAGCTCCACGTGTTCAGCTGCATTCAGGTGTCTTTCCTTAAGATGCCCTGCCATCACTGGAGTATAAATGAGTGCATGTGAACTGAGCACCTACTATGTGCAAGCTGCTGGAGGGGATGCATTTTTAATTTTTCTACATCATCTGAATTAATTGGAGGAAATGCAGAACTATATTGGCTCACAGAGAGGGAGCTGGACGTGGATCCCACCTGGGCAGAGCATGTGTGCATGGGACCCATTTACTGCTTTCATCACTTGCCTTCATGGGACGGAGCCACATCTGGATCCCATTACAATTATGAAAGGTGCAGGCTCCATGCTTGCTCCAAACCCCAGCTCTGATTTCACAACCAGCTTGGAGAAGCAGGAGGCAAGTAAATACTTCCTGTCCCATTTGTAATCAGCATGCACTTGACATCAATAAACTGAGATAATTATCATTATCATTACTGTCATTATTATGGGACACAATTGAGGAGACGTTAATAGAGGTTTCTACAGAATACTCTTGGGACAGATGGGACTGAAAATGGGGCAGAGGGTTGAGAGGGGATGCCATTTGTCTCTTTCATTAGCCAAGTAGATGAGGGAACTTTTTACGTGCTCTCAAAACGATGCAGATATTCAACCAATAGAACAGCAATTAATTGCTTCCATTGTTTCTTCCACACAAAAACGACAAGCTCTCAAGGCCTTAAAATTTTTCTGGACCCCTAGAATGATAGAGAGGGAGGGGACCTTAGAGATAGTCAAGTCCAAGAGTCTCAATTCTTTGCTGCCGAAGAAGTAGAGGCTGAAGGGACTTGCCAGGACGTTATTTTATAGAAGAACTAAAACTGTATCTCTGACCTTGGTCTCTTGATTTCCTCCACTGATTAAAAAGAGTTGAAGCAGCCTGCCTTTACCCTTAAAGCGCAGTTTCCTAAACAGGAATTATACTTTATAATAGTTCAAAACTCTTCTTCTATATTCTGTTACCTATGTATATGGAAAGCAGCTGCTCACTCTCTCTCTCCTAAAGGCAGAGTGGGGATGAGGGAACTTTATCAACAGATGAGTTCTGCTGAAATTTCTCTGGCTAGTGTGGGTTATTAGACATGAGCAAGGCTTGTAGAGAGATTTTTCTTTCTGAAAAATCTATATATTGACTCTATAGTCTGCTCTTTTTTTTGGATGGTTTCCTTGTCATCAGATGAAGTCCGGAAGAGTGGAGGGGAGCAGGTGGAGAGATTACTTGGTGCCCTCCATAATTTTGCATAATATTACACCTATAGTCCTGCTGTGTTTTTGGAATTGTTGGTTTGAGTGGTGGAAAAGTCATTTATTCAGTGAAGCTACCTGATATCCATACTCACAAACATGAACACACACACACACACACACACACACGGCTCTTTTAAGCTTTCTTCATCTTCATTACTTTTCACTCATGCATGAAAAATTTGCAAAGAAACAAAAACACCCAAGATCTTTATACTCACAACAATCTCTGATATATAGATGCACAGTTGGGAACCAGTAGATAGGATTGTCTCTGACTGTTTCCCAGCCCTTTGAGTCTTTATTAATAATCAAATACTGTTGATTTTTAATATTATTTTAATTATTATTAAAAAAACAAATATGTGTAATACATAAGTATTTAGCCAGAGGCACCACCAAAGTTATTTCTTTGGTAAGCCTTTTAAAAGAAATAAATTATGGGACTTTTCTCTTAGCCTCAGTGACTACCACGATGTCAAAGTGACCCTTTCCAAAGGCAGGAAAAGGGGCAAAAGAAATTGAGTCCAAGATAACAACTCCAAATTGCTGGCTGGGCAAAAGGAGATGGGTGTCTACCTCCAAATTTGGGACTCGGGCTCATTTCATTAGATTTTCTCACCTTTCTTGTATGAAAGGATGTTCTGATTTTCCTCACAATCTTGATGATTTATTTAAGGCTATTGTAAATAAGGATTATTTATATGAAATCCTCCTCGAGGAATAGCGGAATTATTAATGGCTTCTCAAGAGGTCAGTTTAGCATTGTAACTCCCCTTCCTCCAATTCAGAGCAGAAACAAGCAAGTAAAACTTCATTTAGAGGTTTATTCAACCCAAATAAACTTGGCTCCAGGGTCTGCCAAGATTTTACAGTGCCAGAGGCAACGGGGGTGAGAAAACAGAAAGGGAAAGGAGGAAAGTGATTTGTAAAATGTGGGCAAGGGAGGGAAGAAAACTGCTCCCACCGTGTGAGCTTCCTGCCTCCTCAGAGCCTGTTTGTGAAACCTGAGCTCCTGAGCTCCCAACACATGGAGCCAAGATTTTAAAAATGGATGGAAAATAAGAAAACTTCAAGCTATTTCCTGACTTCTTGAATGTGTTCTCGCCTTTTACCAGTCAGACCCCAGACTAGACAGGTGCAAACAACATTTCTTTCACAGTTCTTGTTCTTTGGAGTTCAGAGAAACCATCTGCTGGAGGAGACCCCGAAAGATCACCCAGTTGATCCCTCCGCCGTTAGGTGGCGCAATGCCTAGCCATTAAAGATTGCATACTTTGTTTTGGAATATTCCAGGCACAAATATTACACAACCGCTGTTGGTCATCTGCTTCAAGGTTGAACAATTCCACTTCTAAAATGTTTTCTGCTTAGGAGCAAGAGAGAAGGGAGAGCTTTATAACAACAAAACAAAGCAAAACAACCCTTTCTTCTATTCCTTTTATGTGCTTTCCTGTCCTTTCATGGATTTTCTCCATGTAACAGGCAAGCAAGTTTGTCTGTATTACATTGAAGTTGGAGGATTAAAGGTTTGGTCTAAATTATTGAACTTCGTTGCTTAGGTCTCACAGCTTGTCGATAACTTAGCTCAGGTTCTCCTCACTTCATTCCATCCAGACCTCAGGCCAGTTCTTATGAGGGAAGGTGAGTCCAAGCTTAGCTGAGAGAAGAGAAGAGGTAAGAGAGAGCAGAGCGTCAAGAATAGTACTGCCTTTCTAGGAACTGGGGTGATACACCTTAGGAAAAGAGCAGGAAAACTGGCTGCTCTCCAGTGAAGCACCAGGGAACATTAATGTCCCTGAGGAGCTGGCTTTGTGGGGTTAGATCTGGAATTGTGGAGAAGGGGAAAAGAGGTGTTTGATAGGTTGGCAGGGAAACATTTTGTAACCTCAAAGGACTTGTTCCCAGAGTTCAGACTTCTTTTCTTAGAGTCACTCTTCCCATTTTTAGTTTGTTGAAGCTAAAAGGAACCTTAGTGAGGCAGTCAAAGAAGAGGTTGAGGAGCCTGGATCCTGAATCTGGGCTGCATGGATTTGAAATATGTTTCTGTACTTTCTAGCTATTTGACTGTGGGCAAATTGTTCAACCTCCCTATGCCTCAGAGTAAAATGAGACTACTAATAGGGACTTTCCATATAGGGTTGGTGGGAGAATTAAATTAATTAATATGTGTGAAGCCCTTAGAACAGGGCCTAGAGCAAAATAAACACTTGAGTTCATGGACAGTGAGGCTGAAGACCAGGTCTTAAAATGACTTCCTGAGGTCACACAACTGTGGACTAGCATTACTGAAACCAGAAACCCAATCTTTTGACTCTCAGTACAATTGTCTTTCTAAGTCATTACAGTATTGAGAAGTGAATGGAAGGTTAAAATGAAGAAACAGTGCATGTAGGGAACAAGTTTCAAAATATTAGCTGCGAAGAGAAATGAATTTCCACAGTAGTTTAAAAATGTCTGAGGACTGAGAGACTACTTATTTAGTTAATTTTAAGATAAGAGATACTTGAATTTGTTTATGGGATAGAAGGGTAGAGACAGTGAAGAGAGTAAGGTTGAATAAATAGGAAAAAAGAAAAGAAGAGACAATAATTAATGGAGCAAGATCCTGGAGGAGGTGGGGGGTTTGCAGTACAGAATGCACAATGTGAGAATTGGCAGTGGACTTCAGAAGACATGGCCTCCTCTGAGATGGATGGGTAGGACACGAAGATGGCAGTGGATGCAGAGCAATTCTTTTTTTTTTTCTCTTTTTGTCTGTTTATTATTATTATTATTATTTTACTTTATTTCATACATTTAATAATTGAAAATATAAACATTAAAAACTAAAAGGTAAACACAGATGAATAAATATATACATTTCTCAATTAAATGTAATGGATACATATACAATTTTTTTTGAATCAATATGTTACACAATATATTTGGTTCATAGCAATGCATTCATACAGTATTTGTCCTTTTGTGTCTGGCTTGCTTCACTCAACATAATGTCCTCCAGGTTCATCCATGTTGTCATATGCTTTACAACTTCATTTCTTCTTACAGCTGCATAATATTCCATCGTGTGAATAGACCACAGTTTGTTTATCCATCTGTCTGTTGATGGACACCTCGGTTGTTTCCAACTTTTGGCAATGGTGAATAATGTTGCTATGAACATCAGTGTGCAGATGTCTGTTCGTGTCACTGCTCTCAGTTCTTCTGGGTATATACCCAGTAGTGGTATTGCCAGGTCACGTGGTAAGTCTATATTCAACTTCTTTAGGAACTGCCAAACAGTCCTCCACAGTGGCTATACCATTCTGCATTCGCACCAACAGTGAAGAAGTGTTCCTATCTCTCCACATCCTCTCCAACACTTGTAGTTCTCTGTCTTTTTAATAGTGGCCATTCTGATAGGTGTGAAATGATATCTCATTGTAGTTTTGATTTGCATTTCCCTAATCATGGGTGATGTTGAGCATTTCTTCATGTGTTTTTTTGCCATTTGTATTTCTTCTTTGGAGAAATGTCTATTCAAGTCTTTTGCCCATTTTTTAATTGGGTCATTTGTATTTTTATTGTTGAGTTATAACATCTCTTTATATATCCTGGATATTAAATCCTTATCAGATATGTGATTTCCAAATATTTTTTCCCATTGAGTTGACTGCCTCTTCACTCTTTTGACAAAGTCCTGTGAGGTGCAAAAGTGTTGAATTTTGAGGAGGTCTCATTTATCTATTTTTTCTTTTGCTGCACATGCTTTGGGTGTAAGGTCCAAGAAACCACCACCTACTACAAGGTCTTGAAGAATGTTTCTCTACATTTTCTTCTAGTAGTTTTATGATCCTGGTTTTTATATTTAGCTCTTTGATCCATTTTGAGTTGATTCTTATATAGGGGGTGAGATAGGGGTCCTCTTTCATTCTTTTGGTTATAGATATCCAGTTCTCCCAACACCATTTGTTGAAGAGACTGTTTTTTCCTGTTAGCTTGGGCTTGGTAGGTTTGTCAAAAACCAGTTGACTGTATAGGTAAGGGTTTATTTCTGGGTTCTCAATTCTATTCCACTGATCGATGTGTCTATCTTTATGCCAATACCATGCTGTTTTGACCACTGTAGCTTTGTAATATGTTTCACAGTCAGGCAGTGAAATTCCTCCCATGTCACTCTTCATTTTTAGAATGCTTTTGGCTATTCGGGTGCCCTTACCCTTCCAGATGAATTTGGTAATTGCCTTCTCTAATTCTGTAAAGTAAGCTGTTGGGATTTTGATTGGTATTACATTGAATCTATAAATCAGTTTGGGTAAGATTGACATCTTCACGATATTTATTCTTCCAATCCATGAACACGGAATGTCTTTCCATTTGTTTAGGTCTTTTAAAATTTCTTTTAGCATTATTTTGTAGTTTTCTGCATATAGGTCCTGTACTTCTTTGGTTAAATTAACTCCTAGGTATTTGAGTCTTTTTGTTGCTATTGAAAATGGAATTTTTCCCTTGATTTCCTCCTCAGGTTGTTCAGTACTAGTGTACAAAAACATTACTGATTTTTGCGTGTTGATCTCGTATCCTGCCACTTTGCTGAACTCATTTATTAGTTCAAGTAGCTTTGTCGTGGATGCTTCAGGATTTTCTAAGTACAGGATCATGTCATCTGCAAACAATGAGAGTTTTACTTCCTCTTTTCCTATTTGGATGCCTTTAATTTTTTTTTCTTGTCTAATTGCCCTAGCTAGAACTTCTAATACAATATTGAATAACAATGGTGACAGTGGGCATCCTTGTCTTGTTCCTGATCTTAGAGGGAAAGCTTTCAACCTTTCCCCATTCAGTATGATGTTGGCTGTGGGTTTTTCATATGTGCCTTTTATCATATTGAGGAATTTTCCTTTTATTCCTATCTATTGAAGTGTTTTTATCAAAAAAGTATGCTGGATTTTGTTGAGTGCCTTTTCTGCATCTATTGAGATGATCGTGTGGTTTTTTTTTTTGTTGTTGTTCAATTTGTTAATGTGGTGTATTACATTGATTGATTTTCTTATGTTGAACCAGCCTTGCATACCAGAATAAATCCCACTTGGTCGTGATGTATAAGTCTTTTGATATGCTGTTGGATTTGATGTGCAAGTATTTTGTTGAGAATTTTTGCATCTATGTTCATTAGAGAGATTGGTTTGTAATTTTCTTTTCTTGTAGAATCTTTATCTGGCTTTGGTATTAGGGTGATGTTGACTTTATAAAATGTCTTGGGTCATTTTCCCTCTGCAGAGCAACTTCTAAGCAGAAACTGAAAGAGTCTACTTGATAGTGGAGTGGAGGGGTCAAAGTCATCTGCTGAGTGATGGTGAGGTGGGTTAGGGGGCTTGAGGAGAGCAGTAAGGATTTTCAGTGGTGGCCACTGTGGGAGCTGAAGAGGGTGCTATCTAGGGGATAAGAACATTTGCTAAGCAGACCTTTCTGTGCAATGCAGAGGCAATAAATGAGTAGTAGCTTCCATCCATGGTAGTAGAATTTTCTTCAGCATCATGCAGCAGCCCAGGTTCAGGAATAGGAATCCAGGCTGTTTAGGATAATCCAAAATTGGCGATTGGCAGGAAAGTGGGCAAAAGGAGGAGGTGCAGAAGTTGAAGTTGCTAGCAAGAAGGATCTAGACTGGGGAGAAGAAGTAAAGCCAGGAGGGGCTGAGAGATGGGGAGAAATGGGGGAATCAAGAAGCAGGATGCCATGAAAGAAGGCAAAGAATTGGAAGTCTAAAAGTGTGGTCAGACACCGAGACACTGGTGTTTGAGACCCTAGAAGTGGAGAAGCTCTAAGAGATGGCAAAGTCCTGAGTGTGGCCTCAAAAGTGGGTGGCTGGGAACAACCAGCAAGATGACGGCAGAGTAAGGAGCTCCTAGAGTCAACTCGTGGTACAGGGCAGTTAGTAATCACCCAGAGCTATCCAAAGCACCTGTTTGGGGTCTCCAGGAGACCAGAAGAATATCCTGCAACATTCTTGAGAGAGTGGAAGGAGGGGACTATCTGCAGAGAAGATTGGTAAGTAGAGCATTCCACGCCCCAGAGGCCGGTGCCCATTCTCCACTGGGAGCACAGACTGCCTTGGGAGATATTCCATGGCTGGAATGGAAGCTCCACTTCCCAGAAATGGGGGAGGAAGAGACAGTTTGGGCACCAACTTCAGATACTCATTAGTAAATTCGGTGGGCTAAAATATAACCCAAAAAAACAGCTGAAGTTTGAACCTGTCCAAGTCAGAAAGAGGCTGGGAGCTGCCATTTTGACTCTGCCCCCGGCATGAGGGGAAGCTGGGCAGACTGAAAATCACAGTGACCTTAAGGACTGGCTTCTTTCACCTAAATCGGCCTGCAGACCTAGCCTAGGATTCAGCCCCACCTCTAACAGGGAGGAAGCAGGCAGGCCCTGCACCAGCTTCTCCAGGAAAATGCAGGTACATTCGGCTGGCACAAACTGAAATTAGGAAGTCTACCAGGACAACTGCAGTCATTTTGGACCCGCACGGCATAGATTGTTGCCCACACCTGCAGCTTCATCCCTGCCCCAGGCGGGGGAGAAAGGGACATGAAGCTTCATCAGTCTCTGGGCTACTACAGTCTAGGCCTGCATGAGTTGGATTATTCTACACAGCTGTGGCTCTGTCCCTACCCCTGGCAAAGGAGAAAATTGGGAGAAAGTTCATTGGTATGTGGTGCAATGAGGGCAGCTTGAGCCTCCATAGCTTCCAGCACCAACTACATCCTTGGCTCCTACTAAACAACCAACATGGGAGAAAGGGCAAGAAAGCCCTAAACTAAAGAGATAAAATGCACCCAGAATAAATATATCTAGCAAGCCAGATGCCAAGACATCAACAAAAAATTACAATTCACACCAAGAAACAGGAAGATATGGCCCAGTTAAAGGAACGAAACAAGCCTCCAGATGACATAAAGGAGTTGAGACAACTAATCATAGGTGTTCAAACAAATCTCCTTAATAAATTCAATGGATAGCTAAAGTGATTAAGGATATTGAGAAGATATTGGATGAGCACAAAGAATTTGAAAGCATACATAGAAAAATAGCAGATCTTATGGGAATGAAAGGTGCAATAAATGAAATTAAAAATACACTGGGCATCAAATAATAGCAGATTTGAGGAGGCAGAAGAGAGGATTGGTGAGCTTGAAGAAATGGCTTCTGAAAGCAAACGTACAAAAGAACAGATGAAGAAAAGAATGGAAAAAAGTGAACAAGGTCTCAGGGAACTAAACAATAGCAAGAGACATGCAAACATGTGTGTCCTGGGTATCCCAGGAGAAGAGAAAGGAAAAGGGGCAGAAGGAATATTTGAAGAAATAATGGTAGAAAATTTCCCAATCCTTTTCAAGGACATAGATATCCATGTCCAAGAAGCACAGCATAGTCCCATCTGAATAAATCCGAATAGACCAACTCCTAGACACATACTAATCAGAATGTCAAATGCCAAAGACAAGGAGAATTTTGAGAGCAGCAAGAGAAAAGCAATGCATAACATAAAAGGGATACCCAATAAGATTAAGTGCTGATTTCTTATCAGAAATCATGGAGGCAAGAAGACAGTGGTATGATATATTTAAGCTACTGCAAGAGAAAAACTTCCATCCGAGAATCTTATATCCGGCAAGACTGTCTTTAAAAAATGAGGGTGAGTTTAGAATATTCACAGATAAACAGAAACTAAGAGAGTTTGTAATCAAGAAACTGGCTTTGCAGGAAATACTAAAGGGTGTGCTACAGCCTGAGAAGAAAAAACAGGAGAGAGAGGCTTGGAAGAAAGTCTAGAAATGAAGATTATATCAGTAAAAGTAACTAAAAGTATCAAAAGAGTGGTGAAAATAAAATAAGACCAATAAAACCCAAATATTTAGGAATAAAATTAACCAACAATGTAAAGCACTTGTATTCAGAAAACTACGACTCATTGTTAAAAGAAATTTTTAAAAAAGACCTAAATAATTGGAAGAACATTCCATGCTCACGGATTGGAAGACTAAATATCATTAAGATGTCAATTCTACTCAAATTGATACACAGATTCAATGCAATCCTGATAAAAATTCCACCAGCATTTTTTAAATAAATGGAAAATATGATTATCAAATTTATTTGGAAGGGTAAGGGGACTGGAATAGCCAGAAACATCTTAAAAAGAAAAAGTGAAGTTTGAGGACTCTCACTTTCAGACTTTAAATCATACTATCTAGCCACAGTGGTAAAAATAGCATGGTACTGGCCTAAAGACAGACCCATAGACCAATGGAACCAGACTGATGGTTCAGAAACAGACCCTCATATTTGTGGCCAAGTGATCTTTTACTAGCCTGTCAAACCCACCCAACTCAGGCAGAGCAGTCCATTCAACAAATGGTGCTGAAAGAACTGGATATTCATAACCAAAAGAAGAAAAGAGGACCCCTATCTCACACCTTATACAAAAATTAACTCAAAATGGATAAAAAACCTAAATATAAAAACAAGAACCTCAAAGCTTCTAGAAGAAAATGTAGGAAAATATCTTCAAGACCTGGTGGTAGGTAGAGGATTCTTAAAGGAGATAAGAGGAGGACTGAGATGGACTACTGATGTTTAATGTATGTAGAAGTTTTAATTAACTTTACTGTAAAAGTTTGGAAATGTATAGAGTTGAGGGTAATACATTAGAGTGAGTAACAGCTGGTTTATAAATGGGAATGTGGCTGAAAAGGGTAGTCTAAGGATGTAAATGCCAATTGACTGAAAGCTAGAGAATAATCTAGGGATTGAATAACACAGTACACCCAGAGGTGGATGAAAATTGTGGTTGATGGTACAGATGCAAGAATGTCCTTTGTGAGCTAGAGGAGATGTACATCACTATTGCAGGGTGGTGGAAAAGTGGAGAGGCATGGGAAAAATACAACTGGAGTGACCTATGGTCTGTGGTTAACAGTAATAATGTAATATTCATGCATATATGCCAAATATGGACTGTTTTGATAATAGGAGAGTATGGAAAAAGTGTGCCAAATGTATACTATGGACCTGGCAATAATCAGATGATATTATCTCATAATCTGCAACAAATATTCCACCACAGTGTGGTGTGTTGATAGAGGGGTGTTGTATGAGAATTCTGCACATGAGCACAATTGTTTTGTAAGTTTACAACTTCTGTCATAAAAATTAATTAAAAAAATAATAATTAGGGTGGTGTGTTGGTGGAAAAATACACCAAATGTAAGATAAGGACTATAATTAGTAGTAAGATTTTGACAATATTTTTTCATAATTTGTAACAAATGTCTCATGACAATACAAGGTGTTGGTGGAGGGTTGATGTATGGGACCCCTGTATGATGTTATGAATGTTTGCTTTGTAAGTTCACAACTTTTACTATACACTTATTATTTATGTATGTTCATGTATAAATGATATAAAAATAATAATAGGGTGGGTTGGGGAAAAATACTTTGGTTAGTAGTAATATTTTGAGGATGCTCTTTAATCATTAGTTAAAAATGTTTAGCAACAAGGCAAGGTATTGGTGGTAGGGTGAGGTATGAGAGCCCTATACAATGTTATATATGTTTGTTTTGTAAGTTCACAACTATTACTATACACTTATTGTTTATGTATGTTCATGTGTGAGTGATATACTTCAATAAATTTTTTAAAAATGGAAAAAAAGTGGGTGGCTGGAAAAGAGCATAGTATGGGACCATAAAACCCATCTACAACCTGTCCTTTAGGTAGGGCAACTGGGACCCCTGCCCCAGAACCCACTTGGTAGGGGTGCCAGAGTTCCTACTCCTTACTCCTCTTTCTGACCATAATTCAAATTCAAATTCAAAATTTCTATCATTAATGTTTTCTAGAGGGTATTATGAAAGATGCTAACAGTCAGGGCAGCCGCTGCAAGTATGATTTTCTGCCCAGGCCTTATCCACACTCTTCTAAAATCAGCCTGCTTTCCAGCCCAGGTGTATTAGTCAGCCAAAGGGGGTGCTGATGCAAAGTACCAGAAATCTGTTGGCTTTTATAAAGGGTATTTATTTACAGTTACAGGCCATAAAGAGTCTAACTCAAGGTACAAAAAAAGATTGTTACTCAATGGTACAAAGGTGAAGACTGGGGAAAAATAGTCTCTACAATCATAAAGTGTGTGAATTCTAAATTCTAAATTTAGGGAGTATCCTTTAAAAGCTTGAAAGAGACAAATTTAGGGCAAATAAAAGAAACCATTACTTTACATAGTGTATGAAAAATGCATGTAACACATTACCGCAGGATGTGGTATATGTTGAAAACACCAATGGGTTAAAAAAATTTTAGATTAATTTGTAGGTAATAATTAAGGAATTATTAGATGATGCTATGACACTTTGACACATTTCACTAAGCTTTCAAGATTGGAATAAAGAAGATTCCATACAACCCCTCAATGGCACTGTGAGACATGGAAACCTGGTGTGGCAATTTGATATTATTTATGAATTCCAAAATGGCATATTGGAATATTAATTATGTTTGTAAATTGGTCTGTTCTTCTGGGTGTGATAACACCTTGATTGTATTAGATTCAGATAAAATAAAAGGGAGGACATTACTGCTGACCCCACTAAAGAAAGAATATAATAGGATACTATGAACAACTGTGCACCAAAAAATTAGATGACTTAGGTAAAGTGGACAATTTCCCAGAAATACAAACTTCCTACACTGACTCAAGAAGACATAGAAGATCTCAACAAACCAATAACTAGTAAAGGGATTGAATCAGTAATCCAAAATCTCCCAACAAAGAAAAGCCAGACCAGATGTTTCCTTTACCAAAATTCCAAGAAGAATTAATACCAATTCTGCTCATACTCTTCCAAAAAAATTGAAGGGGAGAAAACACTCCCTAATTTACCCTACGAGGCCAACATCTCCCTCATACCAAAGCCAGATAAAGATACCACAAGAAAATTAAATTACAGACCAATATCTCTGATTAATATATCCATATATTAATATGATACTAACAAACTGATTCCAACTAGCAAAACTGATACTAACAAACTGATTCCAATTAGCAAACTGATTCCAATAGGACATTAAAAGAATTATACACCATGACCAAGTGGGATTTATCCCAGGTGTGCAAGATGGTTAAACATAAGAAATCAATTAATGTAGTACATTGCATTAAGAGAATGAAGGGGAAAAATACACAATGTTATGTATGTTTGTTTTGTAAGTTCACAACTGTTACTATACACTTATTGTTTAGGTATGTTCATGTATGCGTGATATACATGAGTATATCATGAGTGATTTCTGTGTCATCTCTATTGACACAGAAAAGGTATTTGACAAAAATCCAGCACCTCTTCTTGATAAAAATTCTTAAAAAACTAGAAATAGAAGGAAACTTCCCCAAGATAATAAAGGGCATATATGAAAAAACATAAACTAACAGCAAACTTAATGGTGAAAGACTGAAAACTTTCCCTCTAATATCAGGAACAAGATAAGGATGCCCACTGCCAACACTGTTTTTCAACATTGTACTGGAAGTTCTAGCCAGTGCAGTTAGACCTGAAAAAGAAAGAAATGTCATCCAAATTGGAAAGGAAGAAGTAAAACTTTCCCTAATTGCAGGTGACATGATCCAATATGTAGATAATCCTGAAATATCTACAGCAAAGCTTCTAGAACTAATAACTGAATTCAACAAAGTAGCAGAGTACAAGATCAACAACCCCAAATCAGTAGTGCACCTATACACTAGTAATGAAAAATTGGAAGAAGAAATGAAGAAAAAAGTTCTATGTACAATAACAAATAAAAGAATCAAATATCCAGGAATAAATCTAACCAAGGATGTAAAGGACGTGTACACAGAAAACTACAAATCATTACTAAAAGAAGTCAAAGAAGGCCTAAATAAATGGAAGGACATTCCATGTTCATGGGTTGGAAGACCAAATATTGTTAAGAAGTCAATTCTACCCAAAGAGATTTACAGATTCACTGCAATCCCAATCAAAATTCCAACTACCTTCACACAGAAATGGAAAAGCAGATCATCAAATTTATATGGAAGGGTAAGAAGCCTCAAATAGCCTAAACCATCTTGAAAAAATGAATGAAGTTGAAGGACTCACACTTCCCAATCTTAAGATATACTACAGGGCACCTAGCAGGAAGGCAAGAAGGAGACGGACGTTGAGAGAAGGGGAAAGAAGCAGAGAAAATGTCATCCACGGATTATAGTACCTACAGCCAAGCTGCAGCACAGCAGGGCTACAGTGCTTTTATCATCCAACCCACTCAAGAATTGCACAGATCACCCAGGCATATGGGCAACAAAGTTGTAGAACCTGTGGAAAGCCCACTGATGTCAGCTATAGCCAGGCTCAGACCACTGTGATCTATGGGCAGACTGCCTATGCATCTTATAGACAGCCTTCTACTGGTTATACTACTCTGATTGCCCCCCAGGTTTATAGCCAGCCTGTCTGGGGTATGGCACTGGTGCTTATGATAGCACCACTGCTACAGCCACCACCACCCAGGTCTCCTATGTAGCCCAGTCTGCATATAGCACTGCTTACCCAACCTATGGGCAGCAACCAGCAGCCACAACATCTGCAAGACCTCAGGATGGTAACAAGCCTGCTTAAACTAGTAGACCTTAGTCTAGCACAGGGGTTGCAACCAGCCCAGCCTAGGATATGGATAGAGCAATTACAGTTAACCTCAGGTACCTGGGAGATACCCATGCAGCCAGTCACCACACCTCCATTGTATCCTCCTACCAACTATTCCTCTTTATATATACCAGCTATACAGCAAACTAGATCTGATCATAGCAGTTACTCTCAGGAGAACACCGTTGGGAAACTGAGTAGCTAAGGACATCAGAGTAGCTATGGTCAACAAAGCAGCTATGGGCAGCAGCCTCCCACTAGTTATCCTCATCCCCCAGACTGGATCCTACTGCCAGGTTCCAAGTCAATATAGCCAACAGAGCAGCGGCTGTGGGCAGCAGAGTTCACTCCAACAGGACCACCCCAGTAGCATGGGTGTTTATGGCAGGCGTCTGGAGAATTTTCCGGACCAGGAGAGAAATGGAGCATGAGTGGCCCTGATAATGGGGGCAGGGGAAGAGAAGGATTTGATCATGTAGGTATGAGCAGAGGTGGGTGGGGAGAAGGATGCAGTGGAATGAGCACAGGAGAGTAAGGTGGCTTCAATAAGCCTGGTAGAACCATGGACGAAGGACCAGATCTTGATCTAGGCCTGCCTGTAGACCCAGATGAAGACTCTGACAATACTGCAATTTATGTGCAAGGATTAAATGACAATGTGACTCTAGATGACCTGGCAGACTTCTTTAAGCAATGTGGGGTTGTGAAGATGAACAAAAGAACTGGGCAACCCGTGATCTACATCTACCTGGACAAGGAAACAGGAAAGCCCAAAGGCGATTCCACAGTGTCATATGAAGACCCACTGACTGCCAAGGCTGCCATGGGTGGTTTGATGAGAAAGATTCTCAAGGCAGTAAACTTAAAGTCTCTCTCACATGGAAGAAGCCTCCAATGAACAGCATGCGAGGTTGTATGCCACCCCGCGAGGGCAGAGGGATGCTGCCCCTACTCCATGGATGTCCAGGGGCCCAGGAGGTTCTGGGGCACCCATGGATCACATAGCAGGCTGTGGAGGAGACAGAAGAGGCTACCCTCAAGAGGGCCCCAGGGGTCCCGAGGAAACCCATCTGGAGGAGGAAATGTCCAATACTGAGCTGGAGATTGGCGGTGCCCCAATCTGGGATGTGGAAACCAGAAATTCACCTGGAGGACAGAAGGTAACCAAGGTAAGACCCTTAAGCCTGAAGGCGTCCTCCCATCACCCTTTCCACCCCAAGGTTGTGACATATTTATAATGTTGGCCACAACATTATGATTATTCCTTGTCTGTAATTTAGTATTTTTCATTATTTATGAAGAAACATTAAAACAAATTAAATAACTTTAAAAATGTATTACAAAGCAACAGTAATCAAAACACCATGGTACTGGCACAAGGACAAGCATATAGACCACACCATAAACATAAATCAACTCAAAATGGATCAAAGACCTAAATCTAAGAGCCAGAACTATAAAACTCCTGCAAGAAAATATAGGGTTACATCTTCAGGACCTTGTGTTTGGCAATGGTTTCTTATACTTTACACTCAAATACAACCAAAAAAAGAAAGAATAGATAAATGGACCTCATTAAAATTAAAAACTTTTTTGCATCCAAGAACTTCATTATGGAAGTAAATTGACAACTGACACAATGGGAGAACATTTTTAGAAACCACACAAGGGTTTAGTATGCATAATACATAAAGAAATTATTTAGTTCCACCACAGAAAGACAATCAGTTTTTAAGATGAGCAAAGGACTTAAATAGACATTTCTCCAAAGAAGATACACAAATAGCTAATAAGTAAATGAAAAGAAGCTCAACATCATTAACCATTAGGGAAATGCAAATCAAAACCACAATGAGATACCATTTCACACCCACTAGAATGACTGCTATTTAAAAAATGGAAAATCGCAAATGTTGGAGAGGATGTGGAGAAATAGGAACACTCATTCTTTGCTGGTGGGAATGTAAAATGGTGCATTTGCTATGAAATACAGTTTGGCCATTATTCAGAAAGTTAAGTATAGAATTACCATATGAACTTGCAACCCCACTTCTAGGTGTGTACTCAAAAGAATTGAAAGTAGGGAATCAAGCAGATATCTGCATGCCAAAGTTTGGAGTGGCATTATACACAATTGCCCAAAGAAGGAAGCAACCCAAATGTCCATCAACTAATGAATGTGGTATATACACATAATGGAATATTACTCAGCCATAAAAAGGAATGAAGTTCTGATACATGCAACAACATGAATGGACCTTGAAAACCTCATATTAAGTGAAATAAGCCAGATACAAAGGAACAAATATTGCATGATCTCACTGATAAGAAATAATTAGAATAAGCAAACTCATAGAGTCAGAAACTAGAATATAGTTACCAGGGTATGGGGTGGGGATAAGGAATACGTAGTTAAGGCTTAAAATGTACAGAGTTTTCATTTGGGATGATGGGAAAGTTTTGGTAACAGTAGCACATTGTGAATGTTATTAACGTCACTGAATTACATATTTGAATGTGGTTAAAAGGGGAAATGTTAGGGTGTGTGTGTGTGTGTGTGTGTGTTACTATAATAAAAATCTTAAGAAAAACCCATGAAACTTCACAATACAGTGAACACTAAGCTAAATCATGTACTATAATTAATAGTACAATTGTAAAAATGCACTTTCATCAATTGTAACAAATGTACCACACCAAAACAAAGTGTTAATAACAGTGTGATATATGGGAACCCTGTATTTTATGCATGATTTTTCTGTAACCCCACAACTTCTCTAATTTAAAAAGTAAAGAAAAAATAAATTGATGGAAACAAACCCAGAAATGACATACATGATAGAATTAGTAGACAACAATTAAACCAGTTGTTATATTTATATTACATATGTTCAAGAAGATAGGGGAAAACATGAGCATGATAAGGAAGGACATAGAACATATAAAAGACTCAAATCAAACTTTTAAAGATGAAAAATACACTGGATGTATTTCATAGCAGATTGGCAAGTGCAAAAGAAAAGATTAATGGACTTGAAGATATAACAAGATGAATTATGCATAATGGAACAGAAATAAAGGATTGAAACAAAGTGAACAAAGTGTCAGTGACCTGTGGGACAATATCAAGTGACCTAATAATGTATGTAATTAGAGTCCCTGAAAGAGAAGAGAAAGATGGAGGACAAAAATATATTTGATGAAATAAAGTATGAAACCATTCCAAATTTGAAGAAAACTACAAAACCCCAGATCCAAGAGACTTAACAAACCCCAAGCACCAGACACATGAAGAAAATGGCACCAAAGGACATCACAATCAAATTGCTTAAAACCAGTGGTAAAGAGAGAATCTTAAAAGCAGCCAGAGAAAAAAAAGACATATTACATATAGAGGAACAAAAATAAGAATGTCAGCAGATTTATCATTTAAAACAATGCAAGTGAGAAGACAGTAGAGCAACACCTTTAAAGTACTGAAAAAAACAAAAACAAAAAAACAGGTTGGTATCCCAGGTTTCTATATATAGCAAAACTATCTTTCAAAAATAAAGTAAAAATAAAGACTTTTTCAGATGTACAAAATTGAAAAATGTTAGACTTCACAACAAGAAATTTTAAAGGAATTTTATGTAAAAGGAAAATAACAGATGGAAATATGGATGTACACAAAGGAATGAAGAGCACCAGAAATTATAGAGGTGTAGATTAAGATAAAAGACTTTTGCCTTATTTTTCAATTGCTTTGAAAGATAACTTAGTCTTTCAAGTAAAAATAAATGCATATTGTGGGGTTTACAAAATATATAGGACTAAACGTATGGCAATAAATAGCAGAAAGTCCAGGAGAAAGGAAGCATCCTGTTCTAAGGATCTTATATTACATGTTAAAGTGATATAATATTACTTGAAGGTAGATTGTGATAGGTTAAAGATGTATATTATAAACCTTAAAGCAACCATACACAAAACATTAAAAGGATGATGAGAATATTTTGAACATATGTATGCCAATAAAATCTACAACTTCAATGAAATGGACAAATTCCTTGAAAAACACAAAACTACCACAGCTCACTTAAAAGAAATAGATAATGGGAATATTCTCGCTGTCCTGATTTTGTGATAATCATGGTAGGCTAAACATTCGCTATATTAGAAACCATGCATGTGTCCCCAGACCTAGTTTTTCTTCCTAGGTCTGGTTTTTAGAATGCTGGTGATAAACCAAGCCTGATTTATTATATGACCATCCTGTATGGGAAAAACTGTAACTTTGGATATCTTTGGTCAACCTTAAGAGATAAGAGCGGATGTGGCTTGGATGGTTAGGCTTCTGTCTCCCATATGGGGTGACCTGGTTTCAATCCCTGGGACCTCCCAGTAAAAGTTAAAAAAAAAGAAAACTGTAGAAAGTGCATGGGCCACCAGTTCCTGAGAGTAGGTGAGCCGCCAGGCCCTGCAAGCCATGCAGCAAGATGATGACTTAACAGAAGAGTGACACAAGGGAGAGCCAAGACAAGATGCACCGAAAAACCAGGAACTAAGGTGGTGCAGGTGGTAGTAGGATGCCTCTCTCCCACATCGGAGGTTTCGAGGATCGAATCCCAGTGAATACAGGAGGAGAAGGATGAGAAAAGAGGGCAGGAAATGGACACAGAGAGTTGCCCAGTGAGTGGACACAGAAGCAGCAAAAATGGGGGGGGGGGGAGGAATGGATAAAAGTACATAAATAAATAAATCCTTAAAAAATGTATAGGGAAGGAAGATTAAGACGATAGTTAATAGTGATACTTTGATGATGCTCTTTCATGATTTGTTAACAAATGTTTCACAGCAATGCAAGATGTTTGCGGGGCGCGGGGGGGGGTGATGTGTGGGAGCCCTGTATGATGTTATGAATGTTTGTTTTGTAAGATCATGATGTTTACTGAAAACTTATAGTTTATGTGTGTTCATGTATGAATGATATACTTCAATAAGTTGTTTAAAAATAAAATTAAAAAAAAAGAAATAGATAACCTGAAAATCTGTTTATATACATATATATTAAAGAAAATGAGTTTGGGTTCTAAACCTTCCCACCACAAAACAAACACCTCCAGGACCAGATAGCATTACTGCTGAATTCTACTACACATCCAAAGAAGAAATAATACAAATTCTATACAAAATTTTTAGGAAAATTGAAAAGGAGGAACTCTTTTACAATCTATGAGACCAGCATCACCCTGATATGGAAACCAGAAAAAAGATATTACAAGACTACAGGCTAATACTTTCATGAATATAGACACCAAAATTCTTAAAAGTTTAACAAATCAAATCCAAGGATATGTCAAAAGGATAATGTGTCATGACAAGCTGGGGTCTATCCCAGGAATGCAATGTAGGTTTAAAATTCAAAAATCAATGTAATTAACCATATTAACATTGTAAAAAAGACAAACCCTATGATTATTTCCATAGATGCAAAAATTTTGACAACATATAACATACGTTTATGATAAAAACTCTCAGCAAACTAGGAATAATAGACGATAACTTCTTCCACTTGACAAAGTCCCTCTCTGGAACAACTAGTAGCTAACATCTTACTTTATGGTGAAAGACTGAGTGTGTTCCACTGAGACTGGGAGCAAAGCAAGTATGTCTGGTTTCAACCTCCTATTCCACACTATGGAGATGCAATAAGAAAGTAAAGAAATAAAAGTCGTCCAGATGAGAAACTGTATTTTCAGATGACATGGTCCTTTATTTAGAAAATGCTAAGGAATTTTTATAAAGCCATGAGAACTAATAAGTGTGTTTATCAAAGCTGCAGAATACAAGATCAATATACAAAAATCAATCACTCATATTTCTATATAGCAGCAATAAATAATTAGAAAGTGCTGTTTAAAATAGCATAAAAATACATGAAATACTTCTGTATAAATCTTACAAAATATACCTTTGGGTAAACATACAAAATATGCAAAAACTATAAAATTTGGATGAAGGAAATCAAAGAGGATCTAAATAAATGGACAGTATACCATACTCATGGATAGAAAAACTCAATATTGTTAAGATGTTAATTCACTCCAGATAGAGCCATATATCCAGTGCAATTCCTTTCAAAATCTAATTCAGCAGAATTATTTTATGGAAATAGAGAAACTCATTCTAATTTTTTATGGAAAGGCAGAGAAACTAGAATAGCCAAAACAATTTTTAAAAAAGAAGAAAAAAGTTGGACACTCACACTAACTGATTTTAAGACATTCCATAAAGCTAAAGTAATCAAGACAGTATAGTATCTATGAAAGGATAGACATATAAACCAATGGACCAGAGTAGATAGCCATAAGTAGACCCACATATATACAGTCAATTGATTTTTTACGAAGGTGTAATGGCAATTTAATGTAAAAATATTTCATTATTTTTACATTAAGTGCTGGACCAATTAGACAGTCATATTAGAAAAAAATTAGCTATAGACATACCTTGAATAATAGACATAAATTAATTCAAAATTGATAATAAATATAATGTAACCCCTAAAACTATAAAACCTCCAGAAGAAGAGTAAGGAGAAAATCTTTGCTAATTTGGATTTCCTAGCACAACACCAAAAGCTTGATCCATCAAAAAACAAACAAACTAACTAACTAACAAAAAACACTTGATAAAGTGGATTTCATCAAAATAAAGAACTTTTGCTCTTTGAAAGACACTGTCAGGGGAATGACAAAACAAGTCACAGGTTGGGAGAAAATACTTGTAAATCATCTCCACAATATACACAGAACTCCCAAATTTCAGTACTCAGAAAGCAAACACAATTTTTTTTTTTTTTTAATGGGGAGAAGTTTTGAACAGATACAACAACAAAGACATAGAGATGGCGATAAGCACATGAAAAGATGCTAAAAAGAGGCTCCATGTTTGGGAGATGGAAATTAGAAAAACCACCGTTAGATACCACTGTGCACCTATTAGAGAGACTAAAAATAAAAACTGACAGTATCAAGTGAAGACAATGATGTTGAGCAACTGAAATTCTCATACATTCCCCCTAGGAATGCAAAATGGTAGGATCACTTTGGAAAACATTTTGGCAATTTTTTATAAAGTTAAAGAAGCACTTACCATACTAACCCAGAAATCCCATTTCTATATATTTACCTAAGTGACATGAAAACTAACATTCATGCAATAACTTGCACATGAATGTTCATAGCACTTTTATATATAATTGGAAAAACCATCACCAGATGTCCTTCAGCTGGTGAATGGGTAAACAAACTCTGGTACCTCCATACAATAGAAAGGAATAAGTTATGAATACACACAGCAACATGGGTGAATTTCAAGTGCATGACGCTAAGTTAAATAAGCCAGACTCAAAGGCCACATACTGTATCATTTCATTTACATGACATTCTGAAAAAGGCAAACCATAGGGATAGGAAACAGAAAAATGATTTCCAGGGGCTGGGGGTGGGAGGGGGGTACAACAGAGTATGGAGGATTTGGGGAGAGGGGGTTGTGGTGATGGAATGATTCTATATCTACATTTTGGTGGTAGTTACCAACTATACACATTTGCCCAAAGTTACAGAACTCTACACTAAAGAGGGCTAATTTACTTATGCACATTATACCTTATTTTTAAAAATGAAAAAAAAAAAAAGTTTCAGAGAGATTGAATAAGTTGACCAAGATCCATAATTAGTGAGTAGAAAAATTGGCGTTTGAATCCAGTTCTGACTCTAAAGCTTGCATCCTTAACCACCATGGCCAAGACAGGAGTGTTTTCATGCCTGATTCTCAAATCTTTCCTTTGTTATGATTAGGGAGGCTGTGTTTACTCCAGATGGTCCAGCCACTAAACAGCGGAGCCTCTGTTGGCAGTCACCATGCTAACCCATTGGGATATGTAGCCTTCATGGAAGGTGCAAAGATTTTTCATGTTAAGCCACTGAGATTGTTGAGCTCTTTATTACAGCAGCATAATATGTCCTGTTCTGACTGTTACGACTACTATACTGCACTTCCCAGTAGCTTCCTTTGGCAAGACCTGAGGATCTGTGTAAGAGTGTTAGGTTATAATACTGAAACCGCATAGAAGAGAAGGCTGTTGTGGGTCTTGAATGCCACACTTAGAAGTTGAGACTCTTCTGAGTGGCTGTTTGAACTCCCACATAGCTAAACACCCTGGATTCAGTCTTTCAAAAAGCTTTGCTGACTCTGTAACATGGTCCCCTACGGCTTTTGCCCAAGAGCCATTTTCCTTAGTAGTGAAAAGCTCAGTGCCTCCCTGGCAGTCTTTCCAAAGATTGAGTCCTTTGGGCAACAAGAGCATCCAGAGCCTTCCTGTTTGGGATCTGGTGCCCTGGCTGGCTCCTGCACTTGCAGCCAATGCTTCCTGTGCAGGTTGCAATGTTCTATGGAAAATGTATAGCAGAAATTGTTGTGATAAGCCCGGAGCCAAGGGGCCTCTGGGGAGCAGCCCTGGTGAGCTGGGTCACCTCATTTCATGAGGACCTGCCCTGGGGGAGGCTTAATTAAAGCCAGCAGGAGACTGTTTGAAGCGAGAGGAGCAAAAGAGTGAGGGCAGCAAAGAGCAGGCTAAGCCAAACCCACTTCCTTCCACTGGAAACCAACCTGGGGAGTCCCACAAGGCTTGGTCTCAGTCAAAACCAATGCACATGACAAGTGCAGGACAAGGAGCACAATGCTGAAAGGCCGTGGGGTGCCAGGGGGGTCCTAGGCAAGAAGCAAGGGGGTTGACCCTCAGGGAAATCACAGCTCTTCTCTTAGAAATGTTTCCCAGGGCAGAACTGCTGGTGATTACCAGAGTAACCAGCTATGGTGGGTAGGGGGTGGGACCAAGGACTCCCAAACAAAAGTGCTCATCGAAGGAACATGGGAACATTTTAAAGCCAGCCACGTCACCTTTCCTCCTTTTGGAAGGTTTGCTCACCTGCCCCAGCCAGAGAACCCTCTTCCTCCCGCGAGGATCTCCTTTATGGGCTCTACTTACCGACCCCGTCATGGTTAGGTGTGTGGGCAGCAGGGGACCCTAAGCACAGCTGCTCTGGCCCCCCTGTGCAGACCTGGCTTCTGGGGCTGTCTGGTACTTAATCTACCCCATACTGTGCTTTGGGCTGGAAGGAACAGACCAAGAAGGAATGTGCTGGTTTTATTTTCCATCTTTTTCTTTCCATAGCCAGGCGTTTGGGGATTGCTTTTGAAAGGACTTGGTTCCTAGACCAGCAACAACGATAAAGGAGTTGATAACAGGCCTAAATGTGACTTTGTGCATTTGCACTGCACTTTAGAGTTTGCATAGCCCTTTCACATATCTTGTCTCAACTTCCCCCTAATTCCCTATGAGATCATTAGAGCAGGAATTTTCATCACCATGTTCCAGGTGAGGGAATGGAGGCCCAATAAAAATTCAATGACTTGCCAAAGTCACAGGATAAGACCACGGGCTGTTCTGTGGGTTTTCAAATTGGAGGTAAGGTGGCTGCCATCTCAGGGTTGAGGGTGCACCAAAGGTGGAAAAGTCCTGCCTTCCCCAGAAAAGTTCCTTTTTCTTCCCCCCTTTTATATTTGGGACATTGGGAAAAGGTTTCTCTTGCCAAGAAAAAAACAAAAACCCCACATTATTTAAGATAACCACAAAAAGTTTGAAGATCAAAACTCTTATTATTCAGTTGAGCAAAAAGGGAAGCAAAGAAGTGAAATGATTTCCCCAAGTTCAAACTAAATAAGGGGCCAAGGTGAAACCAGAACCCATTTCTCTGGTTTCCAGGCTAAGTCTCTCTTTGTTGCCCAAAATATATTCCTGGGCTAGAATTTGCAGTGTCTTTTTACTCTCTCCTAAGTCCAGGCATTGCTGTTCTTTCTTGCCAGGGTGCAGATTGAACCTCAGAATTTAGGGCAGGAAGGAGCTTTAGTACCAGTCCTAAGAATAGGGTCCTACATTTCAACAACCAAGACACAGGACCAGGGAGAAGTGACTTTACGCACATTACACAGTGAGTCAGAGGTAGAAACAAGATGACTCAGAGCTCCTGGGGCTCCAGGGCAGCATTCTTCCATTCCACTGAGTCTGTCCCCTCCTTGGCCTGGCCCTGATTTCCCACCTGGAGATATTCCTGACTAGTTCCTCACTGATACCCAATCACTTCCTCCCTTGGCTCCATCCTTCATTACCAGTTGAGCCCCCTTCCCAACCCACTTAGATTTAAAAAAAAAAAAGATTTATTTATTTATTTATCTCCCCTCCCCCACCTCATTGCTTTGCACTCGCTGTCTGCTCTCTGTGTGTTCTTCTGTGTCTGCTTGTCTTCTCTTTAGGTGGCACCGGGAACTGATCCTGGGACCTTCTGGAGTGTGAGAGAGGCTGCTCAGTCTCTTGCGCCACCTCAGCTCCCTGGTCTGCTGCGTCTCTTATTGTCTGTCCTCTGTGTCTCTTTTTGTTGTATCATCTTGCTGCGCAAGCTTGTGGGCCAGCTTGCCTTTCACCAGGAGGCCCCTGGAATCGAATCCTAGACCTCCTATATGGTAGACGGGAGCCCAATTGCTTGAGCCACATCCATTTCCCCCACTTAGATCTTAACATTAGTGGTTTTCCTGCTCCATCCCTGCCCTAGCACCTGGCTGCAAGTCAGCATATTTTAAGACTATCTGTGCCCAAGAGGCAAAGGGTCACAAGCTATTATAGAGAAGACATGGGGTGGAGGGGGTTCCCTGAGCAATCTTTGTCCAGGTCCCTAACTCTGGAAAATTTTTCACTCGTTCTCTTTGAGGGTCCTTAATGTCACCACAGCCTTGGCACAGGATGTGAAAGCAGCCTCGGCAGCAGAATTCCAGGCCAGCGGTTAAGAAAGAACAGTGCTGGGCCTATCCTCACCTCCTGCCATCTGCAGGTCTGACTTTAAAGCCTTACCCAGCAACTTCCCTTGAGGATCTCATTCAGCTGTGTGTCCCCTACACTTAAGCAGAGCACCAAACACAGGGCTTTGCAAAGAGCGCTAGACGTTTGCTTTACGTTCATATCCCTGTATACCTGTGCAGAACAAGAGAGGGAACCTGAGCACCATGTTTCTTTGGTTAGTTGGAGGGATGGAAATGAGATCTCAAATGAATTTTTGTAAGGTGCTTTTCTTTTAAGTTTCCAGTAACTTTAAATTTTCCTTCGAACTCCCTTATTCATTGTTTTCAATCTCTTGGACTCGTAGTTTTTTAAGACTGACATGTACTAGATGCCCCTGACAAGCTGTAAAATTACTTAATGGTTATCAACAGGATGCTGTTTGCTGGCCAAACAAAATAGGCGCCTGGGTCTGATGGTGTGGGTTTCGCTGGAAACATCCCATTTGAGCTCTGTAAGCATTCTAGATTGGAAAATGCCCACGAGCGGCTGAGGGTTGGGAAGACAGACCAGTAAAGGTTTCTGCCTCTTGGGTCATCCTTTTTATGAACCTCAGTTTACTGGCCTGCAACATGGTTGAGTAAGGGAGTTGGGATAATTATCCCTCACAGTGGGGCTGTGAGAAACAATTAGAGAAACATTGCAAAGTGTTTGTATGAACCATTTGAATGGGTCTCTGGGGAACAACAAACAGACTTTTACAAGTTCACAGTTACTTAGCTAAGATCAGGTGATGATATTTTATTTCAGGAAGAAGAAAACACCATGTGCCAGCAGAGTTACTCATGCTGGGGCTGAGCAAGGGCCTTGGTGGGGGTGGGGGTGGGGAGTGAGGGCTGGCCAGCCCTGAGGAAGGAGCATCCATCCTCTCTGGCCACATGCTGGCAGCATCTTCACCAACCCTTAGTCCTGCCATTTTCCTTCCCAGATGTTTAGCTTTTCCTGGTATTCCCTTCCACTTCACCCTTTCGGCCTTTATGTCTTCTTTCTGGGTTTTAATTTTCACTGGTTTTGCCTCTTTTTAGAAAATTATCAAAGGAAACTGTCTAGCTAAAGCTCAGTATTTAGCTTTGACATACGATGGGAGCTGGCCAAAAGCCTCCCTGGTTTTTCAGACTATTCTTTAGGGATAAAAGGGTCAGATGTCCTGTTTGGCTAATACATTTCTACATTCCTGCCCTCCCTTCCCCTCCCCTCCCCTCCTCTTGCCTTCCTTCCTTCATGATTTCTAGGAGGACTAGGAAGAAATTTCTGGACTCTCAGCTCTGGAGATGAGGGAGCCAGCACATAGCTATAATTATTGTGGTGTTTGGCATATACAGCTTTTCAATCGCTATAAGCTCACAGGGAAATACTGATGATGCTTTATCTCTAAGTCATGCAGACTGCTCTGCTCTAAACCTCAAAATGGATACCTTAGCCCAGCCATGGGGAAAACAGAAGGGCCTTCTGGACCTCAGTTTCCCCTTGAGGAACTGCAGCTGTGAGAATCAGTCTGGAAGAATTGAGATGAGTAAGTTCACCCAGCAGCCTTGCCCGTTCCGTGGCCTTGCTCCTCCAGCCTGGCTGTTGTTCAGTCGCAGGAGCAGTTGGTTGAAGGTAGGAAACCCAAGGCTGGGTTGGCTTTGCCAGTTGCCAGTGTCTTATTTTGGCTCATCACTTAACTTCTCTGGGCCTTAGCTTATTCATCCACAAACATGGGGGCTTAAACTAGATCAGTGGATTTCAAGATTTTACTTCTTTAATTTTTTTGGCAGTAGAATCCTTTTCTCGAAATCTTGCCCAGAATCTCATTCTATGAATCAGATCAAAGTGGAGCTCCCCTGGTTGAAGGCGGGTCTCAGGGCTGATTCGCTCATACTGCTTCTGAATCTGGGGCACAGGCTGAGAGCCAGTGGAGGACACACCCATTCTGGTTCCTTCTAATCCTGGGAGTCTCTGATTCTCACACAATAGCCCCTGACTCAATTGAGGTTATGGAAAGGAGTAAGGAACCATCACCTTCCCTTCTTGCTGTGTCAGCATCCCTGCCTCCTTTCTCTAATCTGCGGTAACTAGTTGAAAACCAGGCCTTTGATTCTGGCATGGCATTCTGTAAGGAGGAGTGGGCCAGCCCAGCCTTCCCAACCCCCACCCTGCCACAGCCCTGCCTTTTTCTGAGGCCCCGGCAGATGTGAAGGCTGACCTGGACGTGGGAGAAGGCCTGGACGGTGAGGAGGGGAGAGTTGGTGATCTCACAGGGGAGGAGATCAAAGGAAGCTGAGCTCATCTGACCCAGGCGGCTCAGAGTCAGGGGCCGGGGACAGCTGGGAGAACAGAGGGAAGGCACCGACGGCTCCACACAGGGAGAAAGGAAGTTCTGGATCCTTCTCCAAGTTCCAGGTGGTGCCTGCTTTCCTTTAAGCCATTTTTGTGGTATGCATTTGGAGAGATGGAGTTGTGTGGCAGAATTCCTGGTTGTTGTTTTATCTGATCCTTCCTCCAGTACATCCCTCCCACCTCCTCAGACTTTATAGGAATTTTTGCCTCTTCAACACACCCTCTTCGCCGTCAGACTGTACTTCATTTTCCACATTCCACCCCAGGCCTAGGCTAGCAGAGCTCCGCTGCCCTGGTTAACCTAGGTGAGATATTAAACTCCACGCCCCCGGGAGTCATCCGTCCTCATCTGGGAGGCATGGCCTCTCTCCCTGGTGAAACTGAGGTGATAACAGTTCTCATGGTATTTTCAATTAAAAATTCCTGAAATATTTCCAACATCAGTCAGCCAGAAAGGAGGGTGCCAGAGAACAAATGGTGACAAGGAGAGAATGAAAGTGGGAGAGAAGGAGCAGGAGGGAGGGGATGGGGGTGAGGGGGAGGTAGGGGGTGGGGGGCAAATACATGAAGAGCCAGAAGTCAGCAACTGAGTAACTGAGAACTGAAATCAGAAAACTGATTAAACACAATGTGCAGACAACAAAAGAATGATGAAGAGAGGGCACAGATTAAGCTGCTAAAGTAGTTAGGATGCACAAGAGAGAAAATAGACCTGCATATGAAAAAAATTAAAGCAGCAAAAAAAGAAGGTGATTTGGTTCTGAGTCAAAAAAAAAAAGTACAACAGGGGAGCAGATATAGCTCAAGTGGTTGAGTGCCTGCTTCCCATATGTGAGGTCCCAGGTTCGATCCCCGGTACCTTCTAAAAACAAAACAAAATAATACAAGCAAACAAATGAAAAAACCATCTCTTCCTGGGGAGGAGATGCAGCTCAATGGTTGAGCACCTGCTTCCCATGTACGAGGTGCTGAGTTCAATCCACGATACCACCTAAAAAAGTAAAAAAATAAAAACAGAGTTAGCATTACATTAGTTTCTGCAGTGTTCTTAATTAGTCTATCTTTATTATTCCTTTTTTTTAAGATTTATTTAATTTATTTATTTCTGCCCACCCCCTCATTGTTTTGTGCTCACTGTCTGTTCTCTGTGTGTTCTTCTGTGTCTGCCTGTCTTCTCTTTAGGAGGCACCAGGAACCGATCCTGGGACCTTCCAGAGTGGAAGAGAGGTGCTCAATCTCTTGCGCCACCTCAGCTCCCTGGTCTGCTGTGTCTCTTATTGTCTTTCCTCTGTCTCTTTATGTTGTGTCATCTTGCTGCACCAGCACTCCATGCAGACCAGCACTCCTGTGTGGGCCAGCACTCTTGACTGGGCCAGCTCTCCACTCAGCCAGCTTGCCTTTCACCAGGAGGCCCTGGGAATCGAACCCTGGACCTCCCATATGGTAGACGGGGCCCCAATTGCTTGAGCCACACCTGTCTCCCTTTATTATTCTTTATCATCCTCTCTGCTGTACTAGACAGAGGGCCCATTCCTCTAAAATGTACCTGAAGCCACCTGGGAGGGAGTCACAAAAACCTGGACCTTTTAAAGGAAGCGGGACTCTTCTGTCACAAAGCCCTTTGTTGACTTTTGAGCAATTAGTGAGAACTAAGGCTAGCTCTGACTCCAAGCCAGGTACTTGGCAAATTAATTTTGTGGGAACCAATGTAGCCACCCATCCTGTTGAGGAAGGAGATCCACAGGCAAAGAAAAATATGAGCGAGATGAGGAAGGGCCGTTATGTAACATTCCCAAACACGCCACTTCAGAGAGCCTGTGGAGGAGGAAATGAAAACCAGCCATTTCAAAAGCAAAAGAGCAAACCCCAAATCTCACAGGCACCCACTTCCATCCAAAGTGTGCAGAGGCGGGAAGTCACTGGGATCAGCAGCTGCTGCTGCCACAGGGAAGCTGCTGCAGGATTCTTTTGAGGAAATAGCCACAGAAATGGTTTCCTCCAAAGGCTGAGGCCCGGGAACTTCTGCTGCCAGTGTCACCCGCCCAGGCAACAGTGCCACCAGGGATCCAGTTTGTGGATGTCAGAAACCTGGAGTCTTCTATGTGGCTCCTCCTCCTCACTCCCCACTGTCGCTTGTCAACACATGTCTAGAAGCCCCTTCCTCTCTCCCTCTCCTCTGAAGCCACCCAGCTCAGGCCACCCTGTCCTCTCACCTGGAGTTAGCAGCAGCCTCCTGATGGCCTCCCTGCTTTTGTTCCCTAAAATGCAAATCCAGTTATACCATTTCACTGCTTGGAGCCTTCCTACGACTGCTCACTACCCTGAGAATCAAGGCTAACCAACTGAGCATGGCCTACAGAGTCCACTGTGATGAGCCCCACCCTGCTCTGTATAAACCATCTGGCCTTTCTATGCCATGAACACACATAATTCCTTTCTGCAACGTGGCTTTAGCACCTGTCGCCTATACATCAGGGTCCCCCCTCTCTGTGGCACAGGGAATCTTCTCTAGCACCTGCTGAGGGCAGGGAAAAATCAGAGGAATGGGCTGTACAGGCTCTTGGGCTTCGAGGCTCCTCTGCTGATCTGTAATCTTCCCTCCTAGTAATGGAAGGATGTAACACGCAGTGATCCTATCAGGGAAACAGGGGCCCTGGGAACACCTGCCCCCACCCAATAGCTCCTATGCCTCCTTACTGCTAACCCCACCATGTCCAGTCCCTGTTGGCAAACTACATGCTAACTCCAGTTTAGTTTTAAGCAGTTTTCCCTGAAGGTTCAAGGAAACATCCCCAAAACATACAGAGTGGGAGCACGAGGAATTTTGACATTGTCAGGCTAACTTTCTCCTTGGACTGAAGTGAGGGTTGGGGTGTGAGACCTCACCACTGGGTCTACTCTTCCCACCCCCTCTGTCTTCTCAGGCCTCCTTGTGCCCACCTTCAGCCCCTCCTGGGCTTCCCATGTCCAAGGCCCAGTCCCCATTGCTCAGGACATTCATTCCTCTCAGCAGACAAAGCCTGGGTCCCGTCCACTGTGTCCTGGCTCGACCATTACAATGGGCTAGTTCTCTGGCCAGGCTGCTCCTAGCTCGAAGGGCCAGCAGGCTGCTCTGCCACCTGGGCAGAGTGAGAGTGGTTACTGCATCTGCAGTTTGGTCTTTATCCTCCGGGAGTTACCGATCACTAGTTCCTCCCTGAATTACCTAAGAGCAATCACACATGCCACTGTGCAAACTAATTTTTTTTCCTGAGAACCCCACTGTTTGTGAAGAAAGACTTTTTTTTTTTCTATTTACATGGCTCTGAAGTTACAAAATAATAACCATCCTTTTTATGCTGCAGAGGTATTTGTCTCCTTCCTGAATTACATTCATTACAAAGAGTCCCTCATCCCAACTGCCACCCCTGAATTAGCTGTGATGGCATCTGCCTGACACTTTCAGGATAGAGGGCACTATCCTCAAATAGTTTCTCTCCGATGGCCCCACTTTCTCCGTGGAAAGGAAGGGAGAGTCCATTTCTGTTCCTCCCACCAGGGGCATGCTCTTCCTTTAGATTGGAATGTTCCTTCCCCTGAATCTGCATCTTGCTGAATCCTTCTTATCTTTCATGTCCTCAGGGAGTTCTTTTATTCATTCCTTCTTTCCTTCCTTCCTTCATTAATTGAAAAATTACTCTGTACCAGACACTAGGCTAGCTGCTGGGGATATCATGGTGAGGCCAAACAAACACAGTCCCTGTCCTTTTGGAGCTTGGATTCCTGTGGGGAAGGGTGGGGTGCAGACCATCAAATCATCAGGTTGGTAAATATAGGAGTGTAACTGTGATAAGCTCCTGAAATGCAAGGTACATGTGCTATAGAAAGCCATGATGTGGGGATTACACCTAGCTAGGGAGGTTGGGGAAAGCCTTTTCAGACAACCAGGGAGAGATATGAGCAATCCAAGCAAAGGAACGTCCTGCGGAAAGATTGTTCGTCAGGAGAGAGCAAAGCACGTGTGAGGGCCTGAAAGGCAGCTGGTGTGGCTGGAGCAGGAGAGGGCTGTGTTTCGATCTGAGTCTGGAGAGAAAGAGAAGGGCAGAATATCCAAGAATTTGTAGGATGTGCTCCAGAGTTTGCTTTAATTCTAAGAGCAAAGCAATGACATTGAGGCTTTAAGCAAGTTGTTATCAAAGGGTAGAGGGTAGAAAGTAAGGGGTGCAGGGCTACCATAATCAAATTTTGCTTTTGAAATGTCACCGGGACTACACTGGAGAGAATGGCTTGGAGGGAGCCCAAGCTGGGTGGGAGTAGATATATTGCAGAGGTCCAGGCAAGAGCCGATGGTAGCTCAGAGGAGGTGGCAGAGATGGTGGCAGTGAAGATGGAGACACGTGCACAATTCTGGAAGATACTTAGGAGCAAATCAACGGGATTTGGCGAGGTCTCGGTGGTCAGTGATGCTGTTCTCCCACATGGGAAGGAGTGAATTGGGGCCCAGTCTAGGTGGACAGATCATGGGTTCGATTCTGCCCCTCTGGTCTAAACCTCCCCCAACCCCAGCACTTCTCCCTCATAGCATTCAGCACTGTCATAATTACTTATTATCTGGGAAATTATGTGTTTATTGAATGAACTTCCTGGATGGTTACGAGCTCCACGAGGGTGGGACATGAATTTGTCTCATTTGCCAGGAAATCCACAGGCCTGACTTGTTGGCATTCAGCAGATGTTTGTTGAATAAATTAGTGACCATCTGCCTCACTCTGCCTGCCCATGGGAAATCACCATTTGAAACTTTTGCCATTTCTGTGGCCTCCATGCATCTCCAACAGAATTTGTTACTAACATTGCATGCTGTAGTGGAAAAGCACTGGGCTAGGAGTCAAAAGACCTGGGTTGGAATCCCACTAGTTATGAGATGTACTAGCAAACGGTCTAGAGACAAGTGGTTCAGAGCTATGTTCCTTCTGGAATCAGGCAAACTGGAAGCCAGGACAGGCAGAACACAAAGACGCCACACCGAGCTGCGCTGATTGTCACTCTAAAGGTTTAGCTCTAGCTGGGAGCTATACAGGTTCATTTTATTTTACTTTATTTTATTTTGATCATCTTTATCATTTTCTCTTAAATTCTTTATCTTGAAATTATGTCAAACTTACAAGACAGTTGCAAAACTAGTACAAACTCCATATAGAGAACTCCAACATAGCCAGCTCCACATAGCCTTATCTACCAATTTTAACATTTGCCACATTTACCGCTATCATCTATCTATTACCTATCATCCATCTATCTAGCTCTATTCTGTTTATCTGTCCATTTATCCATCAGTTTCTGAACATTTGAGAATAGATTGTATACATCATGCTCCTTGGTATGCAAGAAGGGACCAAGTTTCCCCTAACAGTGGGGCTGCCCCAAAAGAGATTTCTCTGCGAGACATGTGCCTGCTCACTGTTTCTTTGGGAAGAAGTCAGATGTCAGAGGGGTTAAGGTCTGAACTCAGAGTACAGGGCATAGGAGAAGGAGAACTTGCTCCAACTCAGGAGTGCCTCGTCCCCGTTCCCACCTGCTGTGAGACTATGAACAAGCCACAACCCCAGCCCAGCCCAGGCCCGAGTTTCCAATGTAGGGGATGAAGGACTTGTACTGCCTTAATGCTTATTCCCAGGGTGGAACTGGGCATTGTGGGTGTGGTTGCAGAAGCAGAAGGGGTGGTGGCTTAAAAGGCCAAAGTCAAGGGAGGCCAGAGCTGGCGGCACAGGCTGCTGACCTGCTCAGGGGACACTGTGAGTGCCAGTTCAAATTTCTAGCTGCCTGTCGGTTCATCAGTAAAACCCTCTCTGAACCCCAGCCTAAAGTAGGAGTAGGCCTCTCATTGTTTACTATCATAGCACCTTATTTGCTTCTGTGTAACCCATACAAATTACATAATTTAAAATTAATCATTGATTTGTGTGATCATGTTTTAAACATGTGTCACTCCCACTAGACCAAGGGTTCTTAACAAGGGGTCCGTGAGATTTAATTGAAATTCAAAAAAACATTATTCTTGTGGGGATGTGTTGGTGCAGGTATGATACATTTATTAAATAATACACAGTATGGTGCGGGCTTAGTAAGGGGTCTGTGGTTTTCACCTGACTGGCAAAGGGGTCCGTGGAACAAGAAAGCTTAAGAACGAAGCCCTGCACCAGACGGTAAGTTCTACTAAATGCCTGGTTTGAATGAACAGAATTTAGCCCGGTGCCTACCAGGCACAGATGAGATGAGGATCTGTTGAATGAATGAATGGGTAGGTGGATAGGTGGATGATTGAGTAAATATGGAAGATTGGGTAGCAGCACTACCAAAGCTTCCAAAAACGGCTTTTCCTATTGTGCTGGACATCTGCCTTCTCATTTTTAATGTGTTTGTTCCCTCTCCATCCACTAACCCCACCACCTCATCCTAGCAGAGCCCAGACCACTTCCCTTATTCCCAGGAGAAAGAGGAGGATCTTTTCCACTTGGGGGACAGAGCGCATGGCTGCCATCCTGGCAGTCTTTGCTCCTATGATTAGAGGGGGTAGAAATTTGCCCCATCCTGAGGATTGCTTTGGGGAGATCTGTTGCCCTCCAATTTCTAGAGTAAGTTTGCTGAGGCCTTCAAGAATACTGTGGTTCTGACAATGATCTCACCTCCATGGTTTTGTTCTTATTAGTTGCCAGGCCTGTGCTAAGTACTTTCCAAACACAATCATTTCATCATCCTAACAATCCTGTGACTTGGATGCTATTTTTATCTCCATTGCCCAAATGAGGACATTGAAGCACAGAAGGTAACTTCCCCAAGGCATGCAAACAGCGGTGGGTTAAGCAGGATTTGAATTCAGGCACTCTGAGCATGGTCCATGCCTTTAACCATTACGATGAATTTCCTCCTGTCCTAAAAATGTGTTCCTTTCCCTTAAGTTTGGCTCTAGCTGTGAGGTTTCTATTCTAGGGTTCATGTTGGGTCTCCAAGTAATGCCCAATTGCAAAGTGGGTGGGTGTAGAGAGGGCTGCTGTGTCCTGGGGAGAGGAAATATTTTGATTTTTGAGTGTAAATGGTGCATATGAGTTCTGCAGATTGTTCGCAGGGGCTGGAGGCTGTCCTTTTAGGAAACGCTCCAGTGTCCACACTGGACGTGATCAGCTCAGAGGGGAGGGGCAGGTGACCAGCTCCCGATT
Organism: Tolypeutes matacus; assembly: GCA_026826555.1. NCBI lineage: Eukaryota > Metazoa > Chordata > Mammalia > Cingulata > Chlamyphoridae > Tolypeutes > Tolypeutes matacus. Next base: position 233,826 of record JAKSZT010054395.1, on the reverse strand, counting down.
GCCTGGTTTGGGCCACCAGCCCAGAGCAGAGGTGATTCCCACACTTTGGCTTCCCAAAGAGAACAGCTGATACCGAAGCTCTGATTCAGCAGAGTTAAGCTCATTCTCAACATCACATTTACTTCCATTTTAAACAATAAGGATAAAAAGTCGAAATGAGGGATTAAGTCCAAACATGTGCCAAGCAGCAGACCACAGTATGTAGAATGTTGATGAGTATTTCATAAAGCACCATCTTAGTAACAGAAACACTCCCAAATTAGCATTTTTACCCCCATCCCCTTTTTTAATTGCTTGTATTAAAATCAACTTTTAAACGAGCCTGGAATCAATAAGCTGTTGTTTCTCCTGTTTGTATCACTCTTAACAGCTGTTGCTTTGCTAGGATTGATTTGTCCCTGAGGGGTTTCAACACTATCCTCCCTGGTGTATTTTCAGAGTCCGTAATGTCATCTAATCGGGACCATGTTATTTTTGTCTGGATCTCTGGGAGTGATGTAAGAGGAAAAAGGAAACCAGCTAACTCCCAACCATTTGACCAAAGGTTAAATTAGTCTTGGCCTTTCCCCAGCTGGACAGGACTCTGCTCCGTCAAACATTTATTCCACCCAGCCAGGCAGAATGGAAGTCCTCTTCCTTTCTTCTTGAATTGTTTTCCTCAAGATTTCCTTCCCCACGGTGCCCCCCAGCTCACGTGCCAATATTCTAGCCCCTGCCCATCTTCCATCGCCGTCTCCACATTGTCCATTACGGATCGCCAGCACTGGGGAGAAGTGTACGGAAAAGTCATAGGAGGTGGCACACCCTGAGGTGGGAACTGGAAACATGTTTTTCTTAAGAAAGTCTTCCAGCCCTAAGTGCTGCCCAGAGGACACACTGCTTGGCACCTCGGCCTTGTCGCCAGTGCAGGTGCTCAGGATTGCCAGGGTGTTGGGAACACCCTCTGTCCTCTCTGACTGTAACATCTTCTTGAAATGGTCAAGCAGTGCAAGCCAGATCCCTGTCCAAGCCCAGTAGCTGGTCTTCTTCTAAAATACACAGACATGTCGCTATTTCGCTCTGTCAAACGTCTACTTCTCCATTTACAGGATGCTCCTTTGGGGTCGGAGAGTGGGCCTTAAAAAAATTAACACCTCTTCATTGGTACTATCTATTTTGTATGTTAAGTGACTTCAGGGCATGCATTGTAGCTATTGAATGATATGCCAGACACAGTAAAATATTCATGTTTAATCTTATTGATTTTCTTTTGCTCAGCAAGCAGAAGAAGGCCTGTATGGTAAACTACAGCCTTCAAAAAAAAAAAGTCTCCTCTTCCAGGAGGGAGGGACGCTGTGGTAGAGGAGAATGAACTGGGCCTTTGGAGCCAGCAGACCCCGATAGTCACAGCTACCATTTAGTGAGAGTGTATCAGTTCCCTGCCAAGCACCTTACATGCAGTATTTCCTTTAACCTGCACAACAGTCCTGGGAGGTAGGTACTTTTATTGTGCTCATCTTCAGAGGAAGAAAGTGAGACTTCGAGAGTTTGGGTAACAGCCCTGAAGTCACAAAGGTAGTAAGTGGGAAACCAGCCCAGGCTTGTTGGGATGGGCTTGATAGCCTATTCCATGCTGCTTCCTGAGAATGGGCAAGGAAGCGAGAAAATCGTCTTTCCTATAGACAAGGGCAATTATAAGACTCGAGTGGGGAACAAATGTGCAAAAACGTCAGGAACTGTGAAGCAATACGCAGTGCTTTTGCTGTTATTCTTCTGATTGAGAAATGATGTGCTCCAAGGACCTCCTGCTTCCCAAGCTTCTGTCTGGGCCTGAGCGCCTGCAATTTGTGTGACAGTTAGTGATGCTGGGGGCTCCCAGGGAGGGCAGTGGTGAGTTTTCAATTCTTAAGAGACAAAGTATCAAAAGAAGGACCAAGAGAACAGGAAAGGGATCTTAGAAAATAAGGGCAACATCGATGGCAAGGAGAGAGGAGAGATGACAAGATGTTAAAGTATCAACCTCTGAGTCAGTTATTTTCCCACCTGGCCTGATATCCACGCTTGTCAAATTTTGTCAAATGTATCCCCAACGTAACTCTCTTCTCTGACTTCTCTCCTTCCCTTCTGTCACTGTCTTGGTTCAGGCCCCCATCACCACTCACCTGGACTTTGTCACAACCTCTTTTCTGCTCTCCAGGCTTCCAGTCTCCTCCAGCCCATCCTCCATCCTGCCATAACAAATTTTGTCCTTTAAAGGCTCCCCTGTCCCTTGCAGCATCAAATTTAAATACTGAGCCTGAATTAACTACCTTTTATGACCTGACTCTGCTAAGACCTGCAGCCTCAGGGCAACCACCTCTCACACGGAACCAGACTTGACATTTCCTTTCTCACCTCTGGACTCCTATTCATCCCACTAGGTCCAACTCATGAATCCTCCTCCTATATTTTCTGACTGCCCTGTATTGGAATTATCTAGTAGTGTCGTAATTATGTATTACCTGTCATTCTCCCTCAGGGTTTCTTCGCTGTGGGACCAGGGTGTTAGTCATGGTTAAATCCCCAGCGATGGTGCCTGGTACCTAGAAGGCATTTGATAGGGTCTGACTGGAAGGATAAACGACTCTAAGTTTGGAATTAGGCTTTGGTGCAAGATGGTGCTTCCTCTTCTCTTTGCTCAGTTCTTCACAAATTTTCATGAGTTTCCCAGCAGCTGCAGAGACTGTGTTCTTTGTCTCATGACATTGAGTGTCTATTTCTGATTCTTCCTTAGTTGGGGAACTAGGTGGTTTGTGAAATATCTTAAAGCAAGCAAACAGACACTTTTTTAAAATTGAAGTTTTTATTCAAGCAAATTCTTTTACTGAACCCTTAGGAACCTTGGAAAAGATTTTGGTTCAGTGCAAGCTTTGAACAAAATCTCTGCCAGCAAATGTAGACAGTGGAATGAACCTCCACACCTCCCTCGCTCTGCTCTGCTCATTGGTTGAAAGAAAAGGGTTGGAATGCTATTGGTGACACTGGATTATCCAAAGGAGCAAGATTCAGAACTATTTTTTCCATCAAAAAGAAACAATATGAACTCTGCAAGCAGAGGTATGTTTCTGTTATTTTTCATGAAAATCGACTCCAGTTCAGAGAGTTAACTATAGCTATTTTGGAGATACACTGCATTCAGTGTACAACCCCAAAGCCAAAATGTCATAGACATTTTGTTTCACTTGACTAATATTCATTGATAAAAATATTCTGTGAGAATTAAATCGATGTGTTTAAAAGGAACAGCAACAATTTCAGCCAAGTTAAAATGAATAACTTCCATAGAAAGACTCTCTTTAGACATATTTCTTGGGCTTAGCCAGAGCTCTAGACGAAACCAATTTATTTCCTAGGGAGTTACTATGCTGGGAATGGGTTTCTGGTTTGGCGGTTTGGAAACACCAACCCTGGGTTCAGTGGAGGACAGGTAGCATATGTATCTCAAAAGATTTTTAAAACGCTCCTCCCAGACCCTGGCCCCAGATAAGCTGATTTTGTGTGTGAGAGCCTGGAAATCTGAACTGCTGCAAAGCCCCAAGTGATTCAGGTGCACGGGTGGGTCTGTCCACTGCCCTCCTACCCCCACTCCACTCTCAGCTGATACTGGTGTAACTTGGGGTAGCACTTCTGTAATTCCTTAAGTAGGAGCTTTGTCTAGGGACCTAAAATGTGTGTGACAATCCCGTGCATGCTGATGTTTTAGGGTAGAGCTACAGGCAAAATAAAAATGTGTTCACTGCCCAGAGAGCTGGGTTTGGCGTTCACAGGCAGTCAACAGCTTTTTGTGTGTAAGTGATTTGTCACAGATTACTCTGGAGTTGTACTATTGTGCAAGAGTAGCGGAATGGCCTAAGTAAAACCATTCCTCTGCAGGCTCTGCTCTCATGAATCCTGAAGTTTTTCTCAGATCAGGGTGGGAAGGACCAAGTCTTTGAGCTGGCCCAGCCTCTTCATCTGGTACAGAGCTGGCCCCATGCACGTCTTTTCCATGAGGTCAGCAGAAACTAGATACTGCAGACCTGCTCTCCAAGCTGCAGGGCAGAAGCCTGACTGATCAATAAACTCACAAGGGTTAATTCAGGCTCAACTACCTTAGAAGACCCAGTGATGGCTGAACTCTTTTATTCCAGAAGGTGGATCAAGCAGGAATGTTATCAAGTTATTGGAAGGTAGTTCATATCCAAGGCAACAGGTGACCACTGGACCTCAAATTCTTTCTGTTAATATGAATCCTTAAAGATTTTAGACTTCCTTCTTTGTTATTGGGTATATATAATAGGTCTTAAGGAATATTTAAAAATTTTAAATGACTTCAACCACAAACATGGAAAAAAGGTTTGGAAAAAATCACTCTGTATGCTCTGAGACCTGGATCTTGACAATGTACCTATGTCATAGTCCTCCCTTTTTCAACTGTGTATGGCTAACCCTGCAACGAGAGATTGAGATTCCAACCAAAAGAAACCGTTGTGTTTCTTATATGTGTTTTCCTTAATCACGACAATTAACTCTGCCATTGGGTATTATTGTTTTCAGGCTGTCTCCCCAGTTTCTTCCACATTTAAACAATTCAGCAATTTTAAAAGAAGCCCTTTTCTGGCACCATGATCAAGGCTAAGGAAGTACTGGGGTGGCCGGCACACATCCGGCCTTTCTTTTTGGCAGAGGTCAAGTGTCTGTGAGGAGTCATTCATTCCCTCTATCTGGTCACCTCTTTGTGCTCAACTTATCCATCAGGTCAGACCAGTTCCTTCTGCAACCGAGAACAGACTGAGACTCTGGTGCCCTTCTCTACAGAGCAGCTGCGACAAAGGGTCTGCAATGCCCTTCCTTTTCCTTTTGTCTTCTTTTCAACTTTGTTCCTTTTGCACCCTTCCCTCTCTTCCTTTCTCCTTTATTTCCCCATCTTTCTCCCTTCTCTTTCTTTCCTTTCTCACTTCTTCCCTTTGCTCTTTCATACTTTTTTTCTTGTACTTTACTCCCGATCTCAGGTATGCACAGCCTAAAGTGTTGAATGAACACCACAAGCACATGTTAGTACTTGGGGCTTCCCTGACCTTCCTGCGCATTTCACCCCCTATGGGCTGTAACTGCAGTATAGCCTACTGCCAACAGGTCTTGTCATCCTTCTTTTCTGGGGATGTAGCTTTCACTGCCAACTTGGTAAGCATTCTGCTTAGAGTGCATTTCCTATTTCCTTAAGAAACTGAGATTCCTTCAGTGGCCACATAAGCACAATTTTCCCTCTAGGCCATTTGTACCATATTATTTCATTTTCTTTCTTAACAAGTCATCTGTGATGGCTGAATAATACTCAACTTTTGCTACAGACCCTCAGAAAGGAAGCTAGGCCACTGACACTCTCCCAGCTGCACTTAATATATGACATGTCTGTAGCAGAATAGCAAAAGCACTCGGGTGTTATGAGAATTTGAGTCACCCAAAGGCCTCCAGGGACAGCTGGGAGTCTGAAAGTTGGCTGCGCTGAGGAGCCCCAGGCTCCATCCATCATCTTCAAAGCAGCATCCTGAGCAGACTGTGCTTCCTGGGTGGCAGTGGTGCTCCACTGGGCAAACAGGCGACTCATTTGCATTTCTTTGTTGCGCTGTTTGCATTTTGTACTTCACCACCTGTTGTACCCAAAGGTAGAAGTTCACTAAAATATTCTCCAGCCGCTGCACTCATCCTTCTCATGAGAGAACGTTTACCTTTCCCACTCTCCTGACTCTCCTCTCAACCCCAGGCCTTACTTCAAGGGAAGCTCGAGGCAGGCATTTTTCTTCAAGATACAAGAGCTTCTCACTCAGAGGCTTTTCCTTTGTTTTCAGAGCACTTCCTCTTTGCATTTATAACAAATAATTTAGGCCTCCTTGGGCTTAGCTATTGCACTCTAGTCTCCCTGGATTTCACTTTGTGGTTTAGTGTGGTTAAACACTAACCTCTATTTACATAAGCTCCTGCATGGAAGTGCGCCTGCTCAGAGTTCGATAAACCAGCACATCTCTGTAGATCTAGGTTTTGAGTGCTCAACATTTTTGTTCCTGAAGGCGTCTTTCTAGGAGGAATGAGCAATAACGCCCACGGAGTGGATTATTTTCTTTTAATAGTTAATGTGAATTCCAGATACTTCTGTTCCTATCTACAGGTGGGTGCCCTGTGAAGGGAAGTCTCTCACATAAGTTCACAGCATGTTTGGATGAGTTTTTGAAACTTTTCTTAAAAAGCTACTTGGCTCTATTTATCAAGTTATACTACTTGCCTCATAAAACTAGCATAAAACTATAACAGTTAGAAATTATAATCATTATTTCGTAATGACACTTTTGACCTTTTATATGTCTTGAGTGAAAACACTTTTACAAAGAAATAGTCACTATTTTCTAAATCAAACATTATGGTGCATACTCAAGTCAGTAAGGCAAAATATTTGAAAATGGTTCTGTACCAGACTACCTGAGATGTGTGGATACTATTTAAAGATGCTTTGCCCTGTTTCTATCCCAGCTTCTCCCAAAAAAAACAACAAAAACAATTCCAAATTTTTAAACTGTTATTTATTTTTTTAACATATCAATTTTATTGAAACCTATTAATAAAGTATAAATCAATCCAAAGTGTACAATCAATGATATTTGGTATAATCACATAGTTGTGCATTCATCACTTCAATCATTATTAGAGCATTTTCATTATTCCAATAATAATAAAACAAACAAAAAAAGCAGAAAAAAACAAAAAAACTCATCACCTCTCAATCTCTCTATGCTTAAAATGAATCTTGAAGTCACCGTTTAATTTAGTCCTTTAAGTTTTTTAAATCCTCTCTAAAACTCTTGGGCAAACTACTTAAGCGCTCTGTGACTCAGTTTCCTCTTCTGTAACTTGGGGATAATGATAATACCTCCCTTACCAGGTCATGGAGGACGAAGGACATAATATGTGACAGTGCTTTGGAATACAAATGTTAGTTGTTAGTGGTTTATTTCTTTGGCGCACTAATTCCCCCTCCGTTTTACAGAAGACATGAGATAGCATAAGCACCTTGCCCCAACTCACGCATAAGTGGCAGAGCCAGGATTTGAAGCCTGCTTGTCTGACTCCACACGTAGTCTTACTACTGCTCTTGACTTCTGCCTATTATAACCGTCCCATTGGCCAAAGGCAGGATTATGTTTTAAACCTCAGGTCGTTTTATAGTAGACTTTGAATAAATACCCATTAAGTCAACACAGCAAGTTCTCAGCTACTTTCCATGAATGTAAGCCTTGGGACACTTGATATGACAACCACAGGACAGGAACTGAGTCTCGTTCACGGTGCTATCCCAAAGCCCACCACAGTGCCTGGCACATGGGTGTGCTGGGAATCGATGAGGTGAAAGGTGCTGTCTCTAGCTGCGGGGTATTGCTGCCATGGAAGGATCTGTGTTTTCCTCCACTACATTTCCACCGTGACTTCTGGCGTGGGAGCGCTGTGACTAGATCCTGTAAACCGACCCTGCCCTGTTGTGGGTTCCCTTTACCATTCACTGCTCTTCCTAGATTTCATCAGAGCGGCTTTCTGTACCCCTACGAGCCTGGTGCATTAATGAATCCTCAGTTGAAATATGGGTCTGAAAGGCACAGAGCAAAGGAGAAGTGAGCCTTGGTATTGGGTTTATGTTCAAGAGTCCCTCTTCCAGAACGTGCCCCTAGCGTCTTCCTGCAAGTTCCCTTTAGACTTTTAAAGGAGAGCAGTACAGTTGCCATTTCCATTTGCAGACAGAAAAGATTCTTATCACCTTCCCTTCTCTTACCTTTCTGAATCAGTCTTCAAGACCCTACTTGCACCTCACTGCTTTTCCCATGCACCTTAGGGATCCACCCTTGGTCGATATTTTCCTCTTGAAGATGTTTTCCCCTTGAAGTTGATTCCATGTACACTGGATTTTCCTTTGCTGCTTATCTCTGCCTTTTTTTTTTTCTTTTCCTTCTTTCTTTCCTTTTTCAGAAGCTACAGTCCTAGAAGAAGTCAGTACCAGACTAGGAAAGATGCTGGGCTTTGGACATGCCTTTGTATTTTCTAGCTGTGTGTCACTGGGCAAGTAAAAAATGCCTGCTACACATGGAGTAGGCTGCATAATAAATCAAAGTGCTCTCTCTCTCTCTTTCTCTAAACCCCACCCTCCAGTCATCCTTCTAAAATTTTTTTTGGAAGCAGGAAGGTATTAAACAATCCTCAGATGTTACCTTGTCTGTAAAATTTATCCAAAACTGCCCAGTCCCTGCACTCCTATCAAAATTCATCACTTTCTTCCTCTTCCTTCCCATTGTAGACTTTCTTCCCAGTACAGCACCGATGACCTAGTGTTACAATTTCTCTATTTCTCTGTCTCCCACATTAGACTGTGAGCTTCTGTGGGCAAATGCTTCTCATTCACTAAGATCTTAGTTGCCATCAATAAAATGAGAATACTCAACTCAGGGAGTGGGGAAATTTAAAGAGAATAATGTAATGTGAAGAAACTTCACGAACGAGGGTCGAGGGACGCGCCAGCCTGTGGAGAGGAGGAAGCCTGCTCCCAGAGTTTCAATTGCTTACCCAGGGGCGGGGAGTCGGCGCACAGCTGGGACCAGAACCAGGTGCTTGGACTCCAGGCAAGGACTCCTTCCACCACACCCGGCGGTCTCCCCTGGGAGCTCAGAGGGGAACGGCGGATTTTAAGAAATGCAAAGGAATTCTTCCTATGCTCGCACACAAAGCCCACACTCATTTCCAGCTCTAAGGCAAGCCAATTGGATGCTGAGAAACAGGAAACAACCAAGCTATGAAGTAAATTGATCCAAGTGTTGAAAAGATAATTTGTCCAAATACAGATCCCGGGTGAAGCTTCATTGTATTATTTATTAGCTAAGGGTAGGAGTCTGTGGAAAGGAAGGGTTGCTGGGACCATTACTAGAAGATCTTTGAGGCCATTACTGACTCAAGTATCAATAATGAAGGCCCTTTAACTCTGTAGAGTTTCCAGCCCCTCTTCTGGGAAAAGTTTCCTAGGAAGTATAAGATCAGTCAGCTTTGGCAAACAATCCCTGCAACTTAAATTTTCGATGCCACAAAGGGTAGAGGGAAGAGGGGGAGATGCAGTGCCCACTGCAGGGTTCTCATCTTCCCAGAGGGGTCTGGTAAGAGGCATTTTTAGACCTTGTCCTGCTTTCTTGTGAGGCAGTGCCTGGGAGCCCCCACAGCCACTTCTTTGGCAGTGCTGAAGCAGACTGGGGTATATCACCGCGCTGAGTGCTGGAGAAGCCCTTCCCGGCACAGTTCCATTCCAGAGGTAGAATTCAGCTTTCCCCCACATGGGAAAGAGAGGAGAGGGGTTCTGGAGTAAAAATAGCCATAGTCCTCCAGTCCCGGAACAGCAGTGGCCTTCAGTGAGATGACAACATGGCCAACAAGGCCGGGCTCTCAGGACATCCCAAGCACAGAACTGAGAGCATTGCATGCAAGATCTGCTGTCATTTTCCATACTCTCTATGAGGGAAGTGCTATGATGTTTTAATCTCTCTGAGCCTTAGTTCCCGCATCTGTAATATAAGGAAACTCTTGAGCAGAGTACCCCGAGAACACTTGTCTTGAGCCCAGCTGTGTTACAATCACTTGGACTTTATGTTTAAAATGTAGTTGAAATCTTTGGAGAGATACCAAGAAATCCATATCAGGTTTGCTTCTGGAAAGATGACTGGGGGACTAGGACAAGGTGTTGGAAGGATATCAAATATTCTTTCCTTAGCTTTTAAAATTTGTACCTAATGCATGCATTTAACTATTCAAAAATAACTAACTCAACTGAGTTCACCCTACCCTGCCTAAGCACTGTGATTTGAGTCCTGGTGCCCTCCCTGAGATCTTACAGCCAGATTAATCAGTCTCCCCAGAACACACATGTGCTTGGCTTACTTCTTCAGGCCAATCATCACCTGAGGTGCCTCTGCCCTTGAAAATGGCAAAGCCAATTATAACAAGCATGTCTTGGTGATCTTCTAAGTGTACAAGACCAATTAGTTCAAATAAGCAGCCTTTGTGCTCACTAAATTGAAGCATAGTACTAAATTTGGTGAGTGTAACCTGGGAATACTTCTCCAACTCATTAACTAAGATTTTTTAAATAAAGTGAATCTTTGTGCCTCTTGAAAAAAATAAAAATAACTAAAATAGTTCACATTTAAAATAAAATGGACATTCATATAAAATGTAAATATAAATCAATTTACAAAGATGAAAGGATATTAGTGGCTATGTAGGTCTGAGGAAGGAATGCTAAGGGGCGTGGAGTCTTTCTTTTTGGAGTAATGAAGTTCTAAAATTTTTGAGATGATGAATATACAACATTGTGATTATACTAAAAGCCATTATTATACACTTTGAATAGCCAGAAACAGCAGCTATATACAGTGGGAGAAAGCATAAAGATTGAGAGGTGAGGAATTTTCTTGTTTGTCTGTTTTATGTTTATTATTATTATTGAAATAATGAAAATGCTCTAATAATGATTGAAGTGATGGATGCAAAACTATGTGATTATACCAAATTCCATTGATTGTACATATTGAATGAATTGTATGCTTTATTAATATGTATTGATAAAATTGATTTGTTTAAAAAATATTAGCTACAATATAATATTTTAAATAGTTGAGTGATTATGAACAGCAATTATTGTATTACATTAAAAAATAAAGATGCTTTAGGGATTTAAAAAATAAAATAAAATGGACAACAAGAAATATGACGTCCAGGCCCTTCGCCAGTCCAATAGAATCAGAATATCTGTGGGGGTCGGGTGGTGGGAGGGTGAGGTGGGGGACGGCTTTTCACAAATTCTCCAAAGTAACTGTCCTGCCAGCTTTAAGAACTACTGCTCTCAAGAACTGCTATTCCCTTTCCACTCAGGATGCCTGTTTTACAGATAAGAAAACTGAGCTCCAAGAGGAGTGGTGATTTGGCCAAGTTACACAGTTGCTTGGATATAGAGCAGCAAGTAGAATTCATGTTTCCAGTGCCCAGATCCCCACACCACAGTAACCTCTTCCTCACACCACTGTGGCCCCCAGCACCTTACTATCTCCATTGGACTTCTCCACACAGTAAAGAGTTTTCTCATTCTGCGTCCCTTGCCCTCCAAACCATGCTCTCTTTAAGCTAATCTGGTACACTGAGTGATGATGTGTTTAGTGGGTACTAGTGGCTTAGGTGTTCTATTAAAAGACACTGGGTGACCCTTTCTGGGAACATATGCAGTTAACAACTGTGTTAATAACAGCATTATTACAGGGGACTCAGTTTCCCCAAAGCTCTTTCCCTGGAGGCCAAGGAGGAAAAGCATTGACTTAAGTCACAAGACCTGAGTTTAAAGATTTACTATGGGAAAGTCACTTTTCTTTTGGGCTTATTCCCTACATCTGTAAAATGAGGATCCTAGATTGAATGGTAGCAAAGAGTTAACTCTCAACTCTTGAAATTAAAAGTCTTAACTCTTAAACTTCCGTTATGCGATTACTGACTAAATCTGTATTTTAAGTGATAGGCACTGGAAGATAAAATAGTCCTTCTAAAAAACAGTTCTGGTATCCCTGAAAGGTTTCTAACTCTGGGCACCTTGAGCATCGTTTTAACCAGTTCAGGATAAGGTGGTGGCAAATGGGCACCATTTGGTGCAAGGCTCAGTTTTGATGAGAAAAAAAAAAAAAAAAAATAGCTTGGGGCTCACTACAAGAAATTGTAATCAATCAGAAGGTAAAGAAAGTTAAGAAAATAAACCAGTTTGAACTGGAGAAGACCCAGCATGGAGACCTGTATTTTAGCCCAGACACACCGGATCTCTAGTGCTTTCTCCTTCTGCAGAGGGAGAAAAGTGAGACATATTTCTGAGAGAGGGATGGTCAAGAAGGTATTTTCTATTTCTTGTTCCTGTACCAGCTGGGACAAAGTCCCTTGATTTAAGACTCCTGTCCTGCTAATATGCAAGTGTTTCCGAAAGAGGCAATACCTCTTACCTTACCAGCCATCTATTCTGCATGTATGTGAATGTATTAAATATTTTTATAAGCAGTTTTTGATCGAGATGGGAAGACCATATCTGGCAGCTTAGGGCATTGATGGCAAAGTTGCCTATGTCAAAGTTTTTACATGGCTTTTCTGTAGAGCTGGTCCTCTGCCCTCATGGGCTGAGATCTGCTCACATGCTGAGCCTCTACCATAGTAGTGATCCCTCCCTAGTAGGCAGCCCTGGCTGAGCACCCTACAGGCTCTCCTTTTTCCCCAGGGAGGACTTGGCCTAGCACAGGAGACCCCAACCTGGTTGCTCCTGGGAACACTTTTTCCTCTCAAGCCCTATAACTTCCTCCCTCCTGAGCCGAGGACACGGGTACATGACTCAAACCCAGGTAAATAAGCACATCTTTGTGCCTTGATGCCTTGATGACCTTCAAAATAGGAAAGAATTTAATTGGGGAGTATGGGAACCTCTCTCCTGGGGTAGGGCTTTAAAGGTTACCAAAACATTTCTGAACAATGTGTTGAATAGACAAGACTAAAACTGTGGTTTAGTTTCCTGAAAAGAATTCCTGACAAGCTTATTTATTACAAAGCCCTTGATATCGCTGAGGGTAAGTGGAAAAAAAATGACAAGTGTTTCCAATATGTATGTGGCTTTGCGCATTAATTTATTTGTTATCTTTGAGAAGGAATGAAAAAAAAAAGCCGCGTCAGAATCCCAGGTCATCATGCCCCAAGCTGAGTCTTCAGGATTGAGTCAATTTCCAGGGTGGGTTTATTTTTCCTAGGTTTTTTTTTAAGGTTATCAAATCGTCTTGTGGGCAAGTCTTGTAACTAGTTTTCAAGAACAACAGTTTTGTGTGGGAATGAAACAGCACAAACAAGCAACTGAATATGTTCTGGGTTTTTGTTGTTGTTGCTTTGTTTTGTTTTTCCAGTTTTGCTATATGCTATCCTTTGGGCTTAATTGATTTGACGTAGGCCCCTGCCTGGGAAAGGATTTCTGTTTTTAACATCTGGGCCAGAGCTCCTGCTCCTTTGAAGGGCCGAGAGCTTGCAGAGAGTCACACTTTGTAGCTATGAGGAGGGGAGATGCCTTTCAGACTATTCAGGGGTATTACCATCACCTTCCTGGCAATCTCTGCTGTGGTTCAATTTAAGTGTTCAAAACAGACTACTGATTATTTTTCCCTAGGCAAAAACAAAAAAAACAAAACAAAAAACTACCATGTTCCTTGAGCCTGGTAACAACATTAACGATAATAATAAATAACATCAATACAATTATCATGTATTCACCACATGGCGGCAAAGTCTATTCTAAGTTAGCTTTCGCTGGCCTGTCAAGTTTAACCTTCACCCCTTCTTGTCACCTGTTCTTTTAAGTACATGGAAGCCAGGGCAACGTCTTCTGTGTTAAGAAAATCTCCGGACCTCAGTGACTCGGCAGACAGAGCAGAACAGACTAGACACAGACAAGTGTTTTTAAATGGTTATTCTCCCAACCTCCCAGGATTCACCACAGTTATTAATGGCCATCACCTAAGCACACCTTAATGAAGGTATCCTCCTTTCTGGCTAATTTACAGGAATCAAAAGCCATGGATATTCTAGTCCAACCCTGAGGGAATGTGAAATTTACAGCACTAGTGTATACTGGTTTCTTTCTCTATTTTAATTCCTGCAAGATTTTGAGTTCTTACAATGGCCAAGCCCTGTTAAGCACTTTTACGTGTATTTTCGCATCCCACCTTCAATACAACTGCGTGAAATAGGTTATTTGTCTGCTCCATTTTACAGGTTAGGAAACTGAGGGTTTGGCGGGTTAATTAATTTTCCAACGGCTCCCAGCTCAAGTGATAGAGCACCTTAGTATTCTGTTTCTTTGCCCCACTGGAGAAGCTCTTTATGTTATTGACAGGCTTCCTTTTCTGGAATTAGAGTGTGACAGATCTGAAGTTAAAAGTCTAGACATCAGATAGGTGGACACCCACAGGCACACACCCGTTCCCCAGCCTTTCTTGAGAGGCCCCTGCCCCTGACAGGCCACAGCGTTTCTTTTAGCACACACAGTTCGAGGCTGGTGGCTCTGGGACTGTTTGTGGACATCACACCTCCCTCAGGGCCACCTGGGAGCATGAGCTAATTGTATTAACAAACGGCATCTGGATTTTATTCAATTTTACACGAATCCTGTGTTGTTTATGAATGAACTTAACTTGGGAAATTTAGAGCAGGACCTCAACTGTTCAACAAACAGACCCTTCCCTTGGGTTTGCCAACCACTGGCAAGCTAGAGATGCACTATGGATTCTTGCTATTGCTACTCTGCTACCCCCATGGAGGTCTTGAGAATTGTCACTCTAAGTTACCAACCAAGAATGAATTAAGCAAAGGCACTACATTATTATTCCATAAATTAGATGCATGTCCTGGAATCAGAAAGTGAGGTCTTCCAAGGGTCCTAGAAGCCCCACATTTGGCTGAAAATAGGGTAAGGATTGGAGAGGTCTCTATTCTTTCCAGCTCAGGAATGTTTGGGTTGGTGTACTTTTTATCCTGCCCAGAATATAAAACATGAAACCAGCTGCACACTGTAAACAGAATGAGGAAACCATGTTGTAAAAGAAATATGGCAACTCAAGACTGCTTGATAAATAACATCTATTTCACAAGAAGGAGAAGGATAGGGACTTGCTCTTAAGAAACAAACAAAAAAAGCAAGGCCCAAAGACCTTGAAACCATTAAGGGCTCACGCTCCTACAAGAGAGAGGCCTGGGCCACTCTGGTTTCAGTTTCCTCCTTGCTACATAGATAAATGGCCAAAGGAAACATTATCCAAGCAGTTTCACATCAAAGACTAAATGGCAAGCTGATCTTCCTTTGAATCTGGCCAATAACCAAGTGAGAATTAGATGATATACATGTTTAGGAAGAGGGCTTCATGCCGTTCCAGAGTGGACTTTCCCAGGCTCTCATTCCCAGCCAGTCTCTACTGATGAACAGTTGCTCTTTAAGAAATTCAGGGTGGCACTGACAGCCTGGTCAGAGCTGGAGGATCTTGTAATAATTACACAGAATATCTGAACAATGTGTTGAAAATACAGGACCAAAACATGGACACAGCATTGTCTTTCCTTGTTCTCAAGAAATGTACATGGAAGTGTTAGGTGTTAAAGGAACATGCTGTATGCAGCCTACTTGCAAATGTTTAGAAAATGATAGACAGATGATATAGATATGTAGATATGTAGATATATAGATATAGATATAGCTAGCCAGCTAGATATATGATAGAATGATATAATAAATGTGATAAATATGCTAATAGTTGGTAAACTTGGATATCTGAGTGAGGGGTACATTGAAATTCTATGTATTGTTTCTGTATTAGTTTTGCAACTTTCCTGTAAATTTGAAATTATTTAAAAATAAAGTTATTAAGAATATATCTCAATACAAGCTGTTATTTTTAAAAAAACATTAAAATAAAAAGGAGTTGTGACAACAAAAGATTACTGATGAGTTAGTCTTATCATATTTCCCAGGAACAGATTATCCCTATCATATATATATTGCTCAAGAAGAAAGAATGGAATTAGAAATTTCCAGGTTAAAAAAAGCACAGCAGAGAAGTGGATGTGGCTCATGCAACTGAGCTCCCGCCTACCACATGGTAAGTCTGTGGTTCAGTTCCCAGTGCCTCCTAAAGTAGACACAAGATGGAAAAATGGAAAAAACATAATGAGAGACACAACAAAGCAGGGAATGGAGGTGGCTCAAGTGATGAGGCACCTCCCTCCCACATTGGAGGTCCTGGGTTCAGTTCATGGTGCCTTCTAAAGATACAGAACACAGCAAGTGCAAACAACGAGGGGGTGGGGAGAAATAAATAAATAAAAATAAATAAATATTTTTTAAAACGTTAATATTGTAATAATAATTAAAAAAAAAAAAAAAAAAAAAAAAAAAAAAGCACAGCACTGCATTCATTCCCCCTGGCCCTAGCTGGAAATCAGATGGGGTTTGGCCTCCATACAAGAAGGCCACCCTGGAAACCTGCAAGAAACCTATCCTTAGATAGTCAGGTTCTACATCATGGCTTCAAAGCTGAGGGATAAATGATGAATATTATGTCCTACTGACCGATCAGCAAAGCAACAAAAGTCAAACTTTTTTTGTTTTTGTTTTTTGGAGTTTTAGAGTTGTGTGTGCACAGCATGACGTCTCAGGCTGACTGAAAAAATCTATCATCCATGATGTTTAATCCTCCAAACCTCTGTGAGGCAGACAGGGCAGGAATGATCATCCTGGTCCCACAGAGGAGGAAACTGAGGCCCATGGAAGTTCAGTGATTTGCCCAAAGACACATCTGTTCATGATAAAAAAGTGTCTCAAAGTGAAGGTTTTTGATCATTTTTCTAGTCTTCCGATGCAATGTGCTTTTCACTCTAACACACTACATCACTAGTCAGTTACCCCCGTGGGAATCCTCAAGAGTTGTCATTCTGGATTGCCAACCAAGAAGCCCTGGGGAAGGGTACTGCGTGTTATCCTTCCGTACACTGGGTGTTGGTACCTGGTAAGGAGTTAGTGAGAGAGCAAAGAAAGCCACTGGCTACTGGAGGTGGGTTGCCTCCAACTGTGAGCTTCACATGAGCAGTAGCCAGGCCTGTCTTGCTTTGTATACCTAGCACCTGGGCCAGTGTCTGGCATAATAAACATTTGTGGAGGGTGGGAGGGACAGAAGGAGAGGAGGAAGGAAAGTAGGAAGAAAAGAAGGGAGGGAGGGAGATTAGTTTCTTAAGACCATTGCGTATGCAGAGGTGGCTGCCCCTCAGCAGATAATACTGACCCTGAAGAAGAGTAACAGGACTTTGTGGAATGTATATTTTCTAGCCTCATTCTGCCTTGAAGTAGTTTCTCAACTTTGCCCTTTTTTTCTTTACTCCCATTTTTAATTCGTGTGATTTTGTTGTTTCTGTTGTTGAGTTTATAATTTGAGTATCCTTGTGACTGACTTTAAATACGGCTGGGATATTAGTCAGTCAACCAGAAAACTAAAAAACAAATACATTGACTATACAAATATAGGTAACTGGCAACTAGCATTTTTGCTCTGGCTGCACCTGCACCCCTCTCCCTGCCAAAGAATGCTGCCAATAGGACACTTAACATTCCAAATAGAGATTGTTTTCTCAGCAGTCTTGCTATCCCTCCTCTTTACACCTTTCCAAGTCCTCCTCACTCTATAATGCTTACTTCAAGGTCAGCTTCCTGCCTCCCTCCTCAGCCTGATAATCCAGGTTCTAATTTCTTGTAACTTAATGTGGCACTTATCAATTGTGAGAGCTCATGACCTTCCTTTCTGTGAGGTTCTGAGGGGAGCGAAGGCTAGCAGAGGGCAGAGGAGAGCAGGTGCTCCATAGATCCTGGCTGACTGACAACAAGTCCGCACTAAGACTCCTGACGAGTCGAACACCAGTAATGGCCGAGCCTTCACCTATAAGCATGGTGGAGCCCTGGAAGGGCCACCTAGCTCACTGTGGAAAGCTTGGCTGCTATTAAGCAACTATCTCGGCTAACAGTATAAGTGCAAGTCTGACACCATCATTCTCTATTTCATAAATCAACAGATCACTTCAAATCCTGTGATGCAAGGGCTCCTCAAACCACCCTCATTCTCTCAAACTCTTTGCTGCCTGCCGTCCTTTAGTTCAGCCCCTGGGTTTCTGTGGTGCTACCCGACTTACTGTCCTCCTATTTTGCTGGCTACAACCTCCATTTCTTTTGCTGCGTTCATTTCCCCAGGCCCTGATTTTGTTTTCATTCTCACTCTCTCTGTGTATAAGGCTACCACTTTTCTAGCCAGGCCAGGGTACAGTCACCTGGGTGACTGCTGGAGATTTCTATCGATATGCCTTATCAGCCCCAAATTTACATTTCCAAAGCCTGAAGTCAAGATCTTTCCCCCAAACCTTGCTTCTGGTTTCAACATCTATGCTATGGCACTGCATTTCCTTTCTCACTGGGGTTTGAAAACAAACTAGTTTTCCTTTCATTCCTTCATATTCTTTCAGCAAGTTCTGGTGATTTTTCCATTTGTTTCCTTTCTCTCCATCCCCATAGCCCAAGCCTGGATCATAGGTAACTTGCCTCGAGGTCCGTCTCTTCCTGCTTCCATCCACTCTGCCCAGACTAGTACCCTCTAAATACTGCTTTCATCACTCTCTAGCTCAAAACCATTAGTGACTCCCTATTTTCTATAACATTATGATGGGACCTTTTCTGGCTGATTCTCAAGACTCCCTGCAATCTGATCCTGTAATACCAGTTCACTATCACCCCCCTATTTACCAGCACACACTGCCTGCTCTTGCCAGCCCACCTCTTCACAATCATGTAAGTGTGTCAAGTTTGGTCTCCCCTCTGTACGTTTGCAAGTTATTCCTTTTAACGGGAATGTCCTCATCTTGCCCCTCTGCCTATTGAAATTCTATTCTCCTTCAATCCCAGGTCAAAGACACCTCTCCCCTTAACTGCTCTCTTAGGTCTTCCTCTTTTCTTAAGCGTCTTACTGGTGTACTACAGAGCTCAGCAGATTCACCATTTACCTTCTGTCCCTTAATCCCTACATTATAATGAAATTGGGATAAGTAAGAATGAGATCATCAGCATGCATTTACTGGCGGTTTTGGGGAGGAAAGGTGCTGTGGAAAACTCAGAGGTTAACAGTAAACAATGACCACAAATATGCAGTGCTGGTGAAAAATGAAGGATCAGTGCCTGTGTGTCAGTCATTAATGACGATTGTAAAGCTGTCTTCTTTTAGCTTTGTCAGGATCGTAAAGGGACAAGGTTTGAGGAACTTTATGTGTTGAGGAACCATCAAATTATGCCTGTCTTATTCCTGCTCATTGCTATCTGTAAGCTCTATGACAAATTTATAGAGGACTTTTACGTGATTACTCTATGTCCATCTCTTTCTCATTTTCTTCCTAATGGCTCCATGTACTGAACATGAGGTGGATTCATGGAGAGTCCCAAGTCTTACATTGCACAGTTCACCCCAGTGCCCCAGCGACTACATTCTCCCAAGTCCAATTTATTCCTTGAAGGAAAGATAACAACAGACAGTGAAATGAATCCCAGTCCTGTGCAGTACATCTTTTTCCCCAAGCCTGATTTCCTCTGTGGCTAAGTCATCCATTTTAGTTTTTGTAGCTCTTGAACTGGTCTTGGGTAGAGATTCCAAAGGTTAGAAAAGGGAGAAAGTGCAGATCTAAAGGGTGGGAACCATTCCCCCAAAGCTCAACTCTAAGACCACCGAGAGCGAAAAACAAGCTCTAGCTGGTAGCGCAGTCACCATTTACAGCTTTCTTTTACTGCTGCAATAATATTGCATCAGGTTGTCAGCCTTTGACTTCATTTCACTTCAATAAATAAAAAGAAAGCTACTGAGAAATGCCATCATTGAGGCTGAGCGCGTGCTATGTAGTCCATGTTTGTGACTACAAACCTCACTTTTTAGCTTTCATAGAGGCTATTTTGAATGAAAATTGTCATAGAAACTCTTTTATACATAATTATACTTATTTGCCATACAAAAGTATGCACACATGGGTTTTAAATAATGTCTTGTTTACCTTAATGCATTCTGTAAAAATACCCTCCCAGACTTCTTCTCAGTAACCAGAGTCAGTGACACAGCTGAAAATCCCAGCAGCTGAGGGGAGGACCCAAACGTACTTAGTATGACACAAAGACTACAAACACAGCCAAATAATCCCAAGGAGTACACAATATAAATGCTTTATTGCTAGCACAGAGGTTTCTTTTTAAGTAAATTAAAAGAAATAAATCTCCATTTTCACATTCTATATTGCAGTTCCAAGGTAACTAGTTTGTTAATGGACAGGTTCACTTGGACACACGCTATAGGAGGCAGCATGACATTCACATCGAAGAAATCAGAAACGTGGCATCTGTCAAGGCATCTGGCTTTTGAATGCACTGTTGTTTGTAAATAACAGCAAATAGAGAGTTCTTTAAAGCATCATGAATAGACAAGGGTTATAAATAGAAAACCGGTATGGTTAGAAAGCAGAAAACTGTTAAATATGGAAGGCTATATATATATATATATATACGTTGCTGATTTTCCACATACTCTAGGTTATGTTTGGTATTTTTAAATAAATGATCTTCATCTAGGTTAGAAACTGGATTGGATCCTGCAGCTGGAAAGAGGGAAGAAGGAGAGGAGGCTAACACTGCCCACATCAAACTGGGGGATTCACTGGGAAAGCAGAAGGGGAGTGAGTGGTTGAGAGGAAAGGAAGAAGGACCTGCTTCACGCCTCTTCCTCTGTAGGCCAACACTTGCTAGCTCAGAGGCAAAGCCAGGATAAGAGGGGTGTGTGGATGAGCCACTGGGCGTGACAGAAGCAGCTCTGTGGAGCATGGCAATGGTGGCACACCGGAACTCCGCAAATGGAAAAGGAAACCCCTAGGCTTGGCCAGAATTTCCAAGGTTACTGCCAATGGCTTTAGGGCACACTAGGTCCAGAGTTGGGCCACAGTAACACCCACAGCACTGGAGTGTTAGTAGAGTGGGAGGTGGGGGTGCCAAAGAAGCTAAAGATCCCAACTGTAGAGATAATTCACTTGGTAAGAATTGTCTGCCAAAATTGGAAACAATTATCTCTGCAGAGCATCCAGACTCCCCTTTTTCCAAAATCTCATGCCTACTCAGATCTTTTTTTGATTGGCTTTTAAGATAAGCATTAGAAAAGATTTTATCCATCTATGAAAAACACCCCCCCCACCACCTTATTCCAGAATAACCGAGAAAAGGAATTACACACACACACAAATAAAATGAAACCGTGCAGCAAGCTCAGAAGCTGTGAACTACACATGATGACCCCCGGGTCTCCATCTTCCTGATTTTCTTTCACTCGAGTTATTTATGGATATTAGAAAACCATATTGGGTCAAGAATATCCCAAGTTCCTACTTCTTAGTACATCTGCAGTGTACCAGCTCCTGGCATTTTCAGTCTGGTCTGGCTCTAACTAAAACCATTCCATGTTTTGCTTTGAAGAAATGGATAACATGAAATGGTAATTTGGCTGCAAAACCTTGGAAAATTGTTCCCGGCCCAAACATCTGCCCCAAATGAGTTCAGTTGAGATCACCTTGGAAGAGTGGGAGGGGTGGGTGAGTGGGGAAAGCCTGGAAGGGGGAATGAAGACAATGGAAAAGCTACCTTTCTTCAAGAGGATAGTTCTTTGTGACAAAAGGCATCAAATAAAACAGATCCCAAAAAGAGATACTGGGTGTGTCTGATAGCTGCTCCTCTTACCTTTATCCCACGTCCCCAATATTTGGTATCATTAAGGTGACCCCTGACAAGAGTGCCAAGAAACCACGCTCAGCTGGGCTTGCTATCGTTACGCAGTGACCTGCCTGGCCTATGTGTTATCTTTTATCTTTAAATAAGGACCGTGTATCAACTGTGTATTCCTGAGAGCTGGGCCCCACAGAGAAAGCAGAGAGGGAGGGACGTGCAGGCTGGCCTTCACCTTCCTTCTTGACCTTCTTAGGAGTTCTTCTGGGGGATCTTTACTGTTACAGTCTTAACCTCTGAGTACTCTCGCAAACCAAATTCTCCCCTGAAAAACAGAAAATGGGCAGTAAGATCAGATACCAGAGGACCAGGCAGCCCAATCTGAGCAACGGTCAAGAGTTCTGGGAAGCTAACAGCATGTCCTGGGGTTCTCAGGTAAAAATTCCTAACAGGCTGACAGCCCAGCCCTCCTCTGAGGGGCAGAGAAAGCTGTCATCAGCAGCCAACATTTCTTAAAGCTAAAGGATGATTTGCCTTCACAATGTTGCACAGAAAAGCAAGGACTCAGAGAAACATGGGGGTAGCCTTGGCCAGAGATCATATAAAACCCTGGGGCCTGTGCTCCTGGGCTAAGCACAGGCAGCAACAGCAGAGAGAAAGAACTGAGGCCTCAGGTCTCAGAAGGCCTTGGCCATGATTCTAACCACAGGGCAGCACTGGCTCTTCAGGGCATGCTGGCCTTTTGTCTTCTAAAACCCCATTCCTGCAACAGGGCACCCTCTGTATGTCTGTGCTTTGGTGTCCTGTGCTTTCTCTGCTCTCCTGAAGACCTAATCTACTTTATCTGAAAGAAAACGAAGAGGTTAGGATCTTCTCTGTTTCATATTCTAAATTCCTTGCCATTGCTCCTTAGATTTAATAAATGGGAACGAACACCTAAAGGCTTACCACGGAAGAGCACAAATTATCTATAATGCCTTAAATACTGTCCATGGTCTCCACAGAGTCAGAGGAAATAGTCAGGAAATAAAAATAATTGAATAAAAAAGAAGTGTTAGTAAACTGACACCCTCCCCCCCAATCCCATTCTCCTTTTGCCACTTGCCCTCCTGGCTCACAGAGGCTCTGGATCTTAGTCATGGATCAACGATCATCATTCATTGGGTAAATAAACATTTATTGAGCTGAGACCATGGGGCAGCACTGGGCTTGACTTGGGGGATGCAAAAGAAATAACTGGTCCCTGCCTCTGAAGAGCTTGCAGGGCAATTGGGCCTGAGAAGGAGGCGGTGGAACCTGGGTCACCTGTCTACATTGCAGCAGGAGACTCAGCCCTTCCCAGTCCTTTGGATTGTCTCCAGAGGCATTTTCCAACCACTGCATTAAGAGATACTGCCAGGTGGCAAAACCTGGTTACTACAATGATCATTTTCTTCCACCTCTTTTCTCTATTTCCTTCTTATCATTACCTCATTTTAATTGTCTTTTTTCTACTTCATTGTAAAGCCAAGCATGTTCTCTTTTTCCCTTAAAAATAATTGAACATTTCCCCCCTTTTTTAAATTTCTTTAAGATAATCTAACTTCTCTCCCCCACCCCCACCCCCACCTTCCACTGCCTTATATTCTTTTAAGGTCATCAACTCTGTGACTTTATATTAAATGAACTTTTTTTTTCCTTATATTCATTTTATAGTCATTTCCTTTGTGAAGCCTTTCCTGACTCTCTCAGGCAAAATGAGCTCTTCTCTCCAGCTGTATGTTCACACAGCATCTTATACCCACTTCCACCACAGAACTTATCACTTTGGAAAGCAACTCCTGTGGCATCTTTGTTTATCTCACTAATCTGTATCTTACTAACTGTGTTTTTTGCCTGCTACCAAATATAGTGTATAGGCTACAGTATCAGGCACAAAGAAGGTACTCAATGTTTGTTGAATATTGAATGAATGAATGAATGGAAAGGAGGGCCTTCTTCCTATCCCTTCTTCCCCAAGTTCTATTCTGCTGTTATACCATATCCACTGGGGGGGAGGGAAGGGGAGAAAAGGAAAGCAAAAAGATCAAGGAGAAACTGGGGTGAGCACACTCTTCTCTAATTTGTGTTGGTCATTTTGCTGACAGAAGTGAGAAGAATCAACTTGGGACTGCCCCACTCATCATATGGTTCTCTCATTAGTTCCATCCAGGCTCTGAGTCTTGTTATTACCAGCTCAGCTCTGGCTGTCTCTAGACTTTTTCCTGCCCATGGGCAATTCTGAATGTGTCTCGTCATCACGGACACCATGTGCCTCCTGTCTGAAGCAAGGTTACTCCCCTCGTTTCCTCCCTTGTGCACACCCTTGGGGCAGACCCTGAACCACACCTGCCTCCCATTCAGATCTCTAACTTGGTTGTTCGGAAAAGTAAGGAAGTTTCTAGAGTTGGAGGCTCCGGTGGCATGGTTGATTCAGAGCATGCCTGTGGGATCCCCCCACCTTTGGGTACGGAGTGGAATGGGAGATCCTGCTGGACGGGCAGCACTCCTCTCCACGGTCTCGGGCAGCCATCTGCCGCCATGGTCTAAGCACAGCCTGCTCGGAGACAGAGTACTGGACCAAAATATGCCAGGAAAAGAAACACTGCTCATGGGCCCAGGGTGTCATGGAAAGCCAGTGAGACATTTTAGAGCTCTGAGCGGTACTGGCTGTACCGCTCCAGGCGAGCCCCCTCCATCCTCCTGGTGCTCAGGTCATCTCTCAGTAGCGTTTCTTCAGCCTTGGCATGCCTAAGTACTACCTGGGGAGCTTGCTTACTCTGGAGATTCTAGACCCTCTCCCCACAAACATCCTGTTCCAGTAGCTCTGGCGAGGGACTCAGGAGATTATGATGCAGGTGGTCACCTGTACCACCCTTTGAGAAACACTGCTTTAAGCTCTCTGCTATTTCACCATCTCATTCCAGGGTCGTTCTTTCCCAAATCTACCTGTCCAGTTCAATTCTGTGGCACATACAGTTCCACAGTGAATAAGAAAGAACCCCACTGCTGCATAAAAGTCAGACATACTGTTATTGGCATGTCCCCAATCTTTCTGCATGATCATCTTCACAGCTAGGCAATGTCTCAGGAGCACAGGCACATTTATAAGCCCGGATTCCTGCTTCTCAGTCAGACTAGGCTTTATACCCAAAGAATGAACCAACTTGGCAGACCTAGAGGTAAGATGTTAGATTTTGGCAGGCTCTCAGCCAGAAGTTTTACAAATCACTCATACTCATCCACAAACAAAATATATTTCTGTTTGGGGTATATATTTCCCTGTCCTTTTCTCTAACTTAGAGCAGCATTTCTCAGAGTAACGTCCCCAGACCACCTGCATCAGAATCATTCCAGAAGCTTGTTAAAAATGTAGCTCCTGGGTCCTGGCCCAGATCTACTAAGTCAGAATCTCGGAGAATGGCTCCCCAGACAGGCATGCTTAACAATCCCTTTCCCCCAGACTGCAAGTGATTTTCTGTGCACATGCATGCATCTGAATCCACACACACACGTGTATACAAACACACACATGCACATACACAGACACAACCAGATTTAGAGTACCCTAATAATGCTTCTCATTCTCAAAGGATGTCACCTTAGTTTTTAAAAGGCTGAAACTCACAGTTCTTTTTTCACCCCCTCAGTTTGTGACACACATTTTATAGCTCTTGCTCTACCACCTCTTGTCTCAGGGGGAGCTTAAATGAAGAAGGAAAAAGATGGGAAGAGCACAACAGCTGGAACTAGCTTAGCAGGCAGAACTGGAGAAACTCAGCTGCGCTTCTAACTGGGGGAATTATAGGCCAGCTGGTCAGATGACCTGTAGAGGGCAGCCCTCCCTGCAGCTCTCTGGGGAGATCTCATGAGCTCCACTGGCGCTTGTATCCAGGGTGTAAGCTCCCTTCTCTGCAACTCCTAGAGGTGGGCAGGGAGGTGTCAGGGACCAAAGCTGCATGGAGTTTTCAGGCCCTTAGATAAACAATTCTGTCCAGTCGAAGGGCTAAGTGGAGTTTCTGGGACTTTATCAAATGAGAAGGGAGAGAGGGGGACCAGGACAGAGCAAGCTTTTTTTATTTGAAGCATTTCCTACCATTCTAGGTCATTTAAGGAAGAGGAAACACATTTGGGGGGCTAGTGGGACAAAGAACAATGTAATTTAACAAGATGAAGCAAGTCTCATCAAAGAGGAACCTTTTTCTAATTATTTTTTAACTGCACTGGGAAGGCCAAATCACTGTAGTGCCTGGGAGACAAGTAGAGAGAGGCTATGTTCTTCAGTCTCGCAGGCCACTCTCACGTGTGACTTGACACAGCCAGACTCCTCCTGGACCTTCCTTCTAGGCAGCAGGAATGGTTCTGATGGGAACAGCCTGGACCTGGACAATGTCAGAAGCTGAATCCTGGCAGGAAGCCTGTTCATGATGAGGGCCTAGGGCTAGCCTGGGATTAGGCTCCATTGACTGATGATTATTTATTACAAGTATATTTTATGCCCATGATTCGCCCTGTTAATGATCTGTAACAAAACAGCCAATGCAAGCAGCGTTCCCATATCCAGTGACTGCCCAAACATTTCAGAGATCTGGAGCGCACAGACACAGAGGCAGGAAATGAAATAACAAATTGAACGCATCTTGAAAAGTAGAAGCAGAAAAATCAGGCCATATGCAAGTTAAGAAGAGATATCTGGAGTACATGAAGACTTTATAAAAGCTGAAGGAATACTAGTAATTGAGCAAATAGGATCCAGACTGGTTAGAACTTATGGCTGAAAAGCAAGTGGAGTCAGAAGCAAAGGCTCAAGGGAGAACAGTTTCTCCCGACCTTACCAGAGATAGAATATTAGTTGGTGTCACTAACTGCAATTCAGGAATTGATGACTATTGATAATAACAATTAGCATTTTCTGAGGGCTTGCCAGATACTACTGGATATTTTACGTACTTAACCTTAACACTGACTACTGACAGCAACCCTACGAGGCAGGTACTATAATTATTCTCATTTTATATATGAGGAAACTGAGACTTATTGAGATTAAGTAATTTGCCCAAATTTGCAGAGTGGTAGTTAGAGGGTTGGGCCAGGATTCAAATCCAAGCAGTATGATTTTAGAAACTCTGCTATTAGCCTCAAAGCTATGTCTACTTTATGGTTTAATGGTTAGGAGCTAGAAGTTACCAGCTAAATTAGCTAAAGCATGTACATTCTCTGCTATAGTCTTATTATAGCACTTTCACTGCTCTTTCCTCAAAATACTACACTTATTTCCCCACAATGTCTTTATATTCACTCTCCACTACCACTTTGCTTTGCTTGCCAACCGTGAAAAAAAATTCCCCTTCCTCCATTTATCCAAATGTTCCTCTTCTTTAAAGTCCAGTTCAAACCTCTATGCTAGATCCTATCTAAAGGTTTCCTGAACTTCTCCAGCTTACAATGATCTCCCCCATCCCTGAATTCCTCTATCACTTCATGGTTTTTTTCCTAGGGATTCTTTCATTGTTGCATATTTCATTTATCCAACAAAAAATTAAGTTCTTTAATTAGCCATGTCTTCCTCCGTAGAACAAGCACAATGCTTTGCACATAGTATATGTTCAATACTTGTTAGAAGACTGTGAATTCAGCATTTGTACAAAAAAGTATGCATTTGGTAATGGTCGAGGGAATGTACATGGAAGGTGCTCCCTCTTTTATGAGTCAAAGGATTTGAATATAGACTCATCTTCTTTCAAAAATGATGGGAAGTTTTTTGTTTTTTTAATAGAGGGAGGGGATCAGTTCAGGAAGACACTATCATTCACCCTCTGGCAATTCTGATCCTGTCCCTGGAGAGGCCTTGTGCCAATGCTTCCTTGACTGTACATCAAGGGGGTTAAGTGCATGGGATTTGGAGCCACGGAGACCTAGATTCAAATCTCAGATCTGTCACTTACTGGCTGTATGACTTGGGGCAAGCTACTTAACCATTATACCCCTGAGTTCCTCATTTGGGCCAGCTATAACATAAAGATAAGTGTATCTATCCAATAGAATCATTGTGAAAATCAAATGAGATGGCGTTAGGGGAGAAGTTAACATACTGTCAAACACACAGTAGGTATTCAATTAATTCCACCTATTATTGTTATTTCAAAATTCTTCTAATGGATCTTCATCCTCCAGTCTCTGCTAAGGCATCCTCTATATACCAGAATTCTTGGTGTTAAGTACTTTATCTTCTGCTCCCTGAGAATGCCCTTTAAAGTCCTTTAAACCAAGTGCCAACTGGCAGCTTTGTGCAGTGGCAGTATCGTAGCCAATGAGGTTTATCCGAGGCACGATTATTGCTAATTGAAAACTTTTCCCAAGTGCCAACTGGCAACACAACTGGAAAAAGACCTTGAATAAAAGGGGGAAATGGTAAAGATAAATGAGTTCAAATGGCTAAGAGACTTCAAAGAGGGTCCGGAGGTCATCACAGAGGTAACTCTTATGCACACCTCAGTAGGAGCTCATAGAATATCTAAGTGCCTATCACCCCACTCAGTGGGGTTCCTGAGAGCTCCGGAGACACCCTGGTCCTATATAAGGGGGGATAGCCCCAGAGACTGATGCCTTATCAGTGGGTTCTATTTTGGAATCTGTGCTCCTGAGAGTGACAGAATTAGACTCAAATAAGTCCTCCCTGCACATGGTTCACCAGTCCCTTCTATTCTGGAGTTTTTAGGTATACTTCCAGAGACTGGAGCCTCCCGCCTACCTATGTGCCAGGTGTGCATGAAATCTAGGTGGAGCTGCAATTCCTACCCTACAGCTCAATGGACTCATCCAAGTCACCTGGTGAGGAGACAACGATGGGAAATGGCCATCCCAGGGAATGGAGAGGGCCTGCATCTGCAGGCAGGATCATCCCACCCACCATATCCATGGGATATAAGCCCTCTCTCACTTGGAGTTGGAGTAGACATCACCATCCCAGTCCCCTCAGGATTGGGGGAAGAACTATGGACTAGAGTGGACTTGATGGTATTCTCTTGTTCACATATGGTGATTCTAGCAATGCAAGAAATTATAACAATGAGGTGGAGCCAGTGGCCACTTGACACTTTTGGGATAGGGAGGGGACGAGCAGTTGAAATACAGGGGCTTCTTTGGGAGTTGGAGGTTGTCCTGAGTACCGTTGTGGCAACGGATGTAGGCCATTTTAAATCAGCACACACCACTCAGAACTGAGTGGGAGAGAGTGTGGTCTACAGTGTGAACTGTGGTCTATGGTTGGTGGCAAGGCTCCAGGATGTGTAAGTTCATTGAGGGTGGTGGGCCACACTGTGGGAGATGTTTGTGTGGGAGTGATGGGAGGTGTGGGAGGTGGGCAACATGGGAATCCCAGTGGGTTCCGTGTAATATTTTGGGTAATCTAAGCACCTCTTAAAATATATGTATATATATATATATAAACAACATTTTTGTAAGCAAATACACATATGCATATATATTTATATATCATTTTGCAAATGTTTGTATGTATTGTGAGAATTTTGATTTTTACCCATAATAAAAAAAAAAAACTAATAAAAAAAAGTTATTGTTTATGTGTATTCATGTATGAATGATAAACTTCATTAAGTTGTTTTTAAAATTTTTTTAATCTTACTAAGATTAATAATAAAAATGCATGACAAAATGGATAAAGTAAATAAATAAATCTTAAAAAAAAAAAAAAAAAAGAATGCATGACAATGCATGTAATATCTTATTGCCAAAAATTCTCAGATAAATTTCCTGCTAAGTCTAAGTTTTGGCAGAAAGAATGAAGCACAAATCAGATGGAGGAAAAATGTAATTCATTATTTTTGGCCTTCATTGCTTTCTTAAATATTGCTTGCATTTTTACATTCTACCATATATACTAGTCAAGTAGTGACTATTAAAGTCTCGCTCTAAGTGGTGCATTCTATTATGCAATTAACACTACTTTACATAGTCAAATAAAATAATTTGTATCAATAGAGAAATTGTTACTCCTTCAATATTTACAGTCATCATTAGAGTCAAAATAATATGCAGTAGAATATACCATGTCAGTGCCATGATTATCATTAGTACATTCACCTATGTTAAAAAGACTGGACCTGGGAAGCAGATGTGGCTCAACCACATGGGAGGTCCCAGGTTGGGTTCTGGTGCCTCCTAAAGAAGAAGAGCAGACGCAGCACCCGCCACAACGAGCTACATAGCACACCCACCACAACAAGCAGATGCCTAAACGAGCAGACGCCACAAGCCAGCAAACGCTGCAGCCTGTGGGAAGCAAATGTGGCTCAGGGTGTTGGGCACTCGCCTCCCATGCGGGAGGTCCTGGGTTCGGCTCCTGGTGCCTCTTGGAGAAGGCGAGCAAACAATGAACAGACAGACGAGAGAACCATCTGGGGTGAGGGGAGGGATAAATCAACAACAAAAACAAAAAAGACAGGACCTACCTCCCCAAAAGCTGAGGTCCTCTTTTCCTCAAACATAATCCCCCCTTCTATTTCAAAACTCAAGACTAAGTCTCCTTCTGATCCTGGATGTTGATAACCTAGAGGCAAAGAAACTCTAAGTTATGAGACCGTGACACCACAACTCCATTCTCGGAGAGAAGGGGAGGAGAGACACCAACACAGAGAACGTTTGTTAGCCCCTGGATGTTGTCAGGGAGGAATGAGGGCACCATGAGAACAAACTCTGAAAGGGAACAGAGGAAGTGGAGAGGTTGGGGATAAGGGAGAGTCGGAGAGAATCAGCTCAAGCATTTTGTTCTCCTTACCGACTCTCACCACCCTTTGGGTAAATAAAACTAAGACAGTTCCGAAAAAAACTAAAAAAAAAAAATCTAAAGCCGTTTCTGCTCTACCATGTCCACTGGCCTGGACAAACGTAACAGCCTCCTAACTCTTTTCCCAGCCTCTAAGCCACCCTTCCTCCACCATCCTATTTCCATATTGCCACCCAGAAGATCTTTCTAATTTGCAATTCTTATTGCCACTTCCCTGATGGAAACACCTTCACTGGTTCCCCATGGTTTTTAAGATAAATTACAAATTCCTTGGTGCAAGTGTATTACTAACCTATTTCAGGGGAGGCGGAGAGGACTACCCCAAAACTTAGTGACAAAACAACAATCACTTATTATCTCTCCTGCTTTCTGCAGGTAGAAGTTGAGGCAGAATACATTAGGATCCGGCTTCTTATTGTTGCATGATGCCTGGAACTCAGCAAGAAGACTTGCAGGCTAGGGACTGAAATCATCTGAAGGTTTGTTCATGCCATGGCTGATGGTGGATGCTGGCTGTTGGCTGGAGGACCAGCTGTGGCTGGGGACCAGAACACCCACACCTAGCCTCTCCATTTGGCCTGGCCTTCCTCACAACATGGTGGCTCACTTCCAAAGGCAAGGGTCCAGAGAGAGAGGGAGTGAGCTTGACACAATATTGTCTTTTATGACCTGGCCTTGAAAGTCCAGCAGTGTCCTTTCTGCCACATCCTACCAGCCAGAAATTACAGAGGTAGCCCAGAAAGAAGGAGAGGGAACCCTCACCTCTAGATGGAGGGATTAAGAAGATCATGTGCGGTAGAATACATATGGGCAGCCATCTTTGGAAAATACTATCTGCCACGTTTTTGGCATCATTTCTTTCTACTCCCTGCCACTCATTCATTGTACACTGCTGCATATCGATTGTCTGATATTTTCCTTTGAACATGACAAACTTTTCCATGCCTCTGTACCCTTTTTCGAACACACTGCTCCTTATGCTTTGAATGTCATTCCCCCATTAAGAGCCTAATGAAATTGTTCTCATACTTCAAGTCCAAATTCAATTGTAGCATCTCTGGAAAGCCTTCTTTTCCTAACCCAAAGAAGGTTAACTATTCCCTTCTGTGGGCTCTTACACATGTTATGAATAACTTCATCTTACAGTATTATCTGCTTGTATTTTTATCCTCACCAGACTGTGAGCAACTGAAAGGGAAGGACCAGGCCTTGATCCTATTTTTTGCATCATCCTTAATCTCTCCTGAATGCCAAGTATCTAACCCACTGCTTGGCACAAAGGACCCATGCATTAAATGTGTGTTGAAGGGCTTAACAAAGCTTTAAGGCAAGCTTTGGAAAATCATCATTTCAAGGGCACAGTGACTCCCTTTACCTCCTACTGCAAATATTTTTTCTGCCTCTACTATTACCTGAAATATTTTACTTTTTTAAACCTTACTTACACTTAAGAGAAAGAGAGAAGGATAAAAAAGCTGAATAGCACAAATGCCTGGTGGAGGCATAATGCTGATTTCAATCAAAGTATCTAGGGAAGAAAGAGTCAAGAACAAGGGCACACTTGGGGGAATAAAGGGGTGAGGGCACTAATGAGGGAGGAAAGCAAGCAAGCAGGGAAGGCCGTAAACATCAGAGGCAAATTCTGCTCACGCTCAATTTTCTCCTCAGGTGGATCCTGTTTATCTTCAGCTGCCTCGGGACAAACAGAAGCTGGGGGCAAAAGTACCCCATGCTCGGGCCAACCCTAGTTCCTCCATGGGAACGAAGCCCAGGATTTTCGTCCTCTCTTCTTCCTGCCAGCCTCTACTCCCAAGAGTCCCTGCTGTTCTGGTTACACAGGGCTGAAGAGAGGCCCCTTCATCACCAAGATCATACACTCCCAGGAGCCCCACTATGGCCCCAGACTAGGGAAGATGCTTGTGAGGCCTGCAGTCTCATTCACAGCTATCCTCCCTTCCAATCCCTCCATTCTGGTCCTGGCCCTCATTTTCTGGACTTCTGCAACTAGTATGATTCTCTGGACCTGAGTTTCCTCATTTGTTGTAAAAAGCTTTGACCTCTATCAGTGTTTCCCCTAACTGCCTCAGCATTAGGATGCCCTGGGGGAGCTTAGGTTTTTAAAATACTGAATCCTGAGCCCTTCCTGATCCAGCAGGCCTGGAAGGAATCTAAGGATCTACTTGATTCACAAGTGATAAGTTTAGTAAACCCTGAACTAGATGACTTCTAAGTCCTTTGTTGGGCTTGATTGGTCTACTTCTAAATCTTCTCTTCTCTACACCTGATTAAAAATTAACCCTCCAAAATCACAGCTCTGACCAAGTTTTGCTATGTGAAGGAGTTTGGACTTTATCCTGCAAGCAATGGGAAACCATAAAGGAGAGAAGTAGCAGGATCATATTTTAGGCATTGAAAAACCACTCTATCTCACTGTAGAGGGTGGGCTGGAGTGATACATGACCAGAAGCGGTAAGGACAATCTCATTACAATAGTCCAGATATCCTCTTCTTCCATCACTGGCTTTCTACACTGTATGGGAACTGATCTGGTACCATTTAACTTTAACTGAAATTCATTCTCTTTAGTGTAGAACTTTACAAAGCCATATATGCTATTCAGGAGATACAGAGGCCTGGGCCAGAGCATTAGAGGTGGAGAGAAGGGGATGGACAGAAGAACTGATGGTGCTACTGAAGGTACAAAACGTGGTAAGGAATGGGTTAACACAGAGACCAGCTCTGTATCATGCAAGGTGTTAGCCAGAAGACTGATTCCTAGCTCTTTCTTAGCAGCACCTTCAGACATCTCACAACCCTTTACTTTTCATCACCCTATCTCCTTTTCCCATGACCCTAGGAATTTCTTCCATGTCTGGAGATTCTTTAATTCTATGCATAGAACTTTTGGAACTTTTTTCTGCTTTTGCCTGGCTATTTGCATTGCGAAGTGGGAATGAATTACATATCACAGTTCTCTAGTACTTATCATCCAAGCCATGTAATACTCCAGGGTGGGAAGGGGAAGGGGAAGGGGAAGGGAAGGGAAAGATGCCATAACTGATTCCCATTGGCCTGAATACAGAGTTCCCCAATGAGAGTCTATGGTTGACAAATGTTTACATGCCTCGGTTTCTAATAGCGCTGTGGTCATTTTGTAAGATTTTGAAGAAATTTTAATGTAATGATCATATCTCACTTATACCATAACTTGTTTAGCTCAACAATGCCCTAATTCTTGATTCCACAACCTTTTAAAATAGCTTTGAAATATAGAGTTGGAATTTTCCTTTTGTAGTTAAAAAAATAAAGTGGATATCCCAATATAAGCTTTGGCACCTTCTCATGGGGATATACTCACAATACACTGACATTTTTTATTGCAGAAAGTAGAGGACATTTTTTTTCAACTGGCTCAACACAGTGGCTTGGACTATAATCAGGAGTAGAATTTGGGTTTCGTGAATCCTAATCTAGTGTCCTTTATTGAAATAAAGTAAACAAAAAATTATTAAGAGATAGAGCCAACAATGTTGACAAACTATTAATGATACATGAAAATACATGAAAACTACTTAAAAATGAAGACCCAATTAATGCATTAAGTTCAATTTGAAAAAAAAATGTTTCAGGAACTACCTGCTGTGCCTTATCAGATAAAACTTTAAGAAATATACACTAAGATTATTATAGGACAGTCAACAAGAAACAGCAGTGCAAACTGAGTGTCTCTGAGAAATCATATGGAATCAGGACACAGAGAAACATCAATCACTTGACCCCATAGAGAAAAGAAATTCCTCTATCTGAACCCATGCTTAACATTTGTAGGGCCCAGGAAAAGAGCACAAATGGAGGTCCAAACACTATGTATCTAAATATTTTACAATTTTAAATTAAATATATAAATTGTTAAATATAATGTTCTATTCTCCTACTTTGACAGATATACCTTCATGATGACAATTGAAAAAACATGTAAAGCTACACTTTTTATTTGACTCCTAAATATGGAACAAAATATCAAGACTACTGAATTTAATTATCATTGTGCACGTCTTAGTGTTCTGTTGATGCCCTAGCAATGTTTATGTGAGGATAAAATAAAGACATACATGATTCATAATCATAAATTTATGTCATAAAATGTAGTTTTTGCATTTATTTCACCAAAATTTCTAATTGTTATATTTGAAGTGTACAAATCTGTATATATTTCTATCAGGATGTAAATTAAAAACCGAAACATTATTTCTCATAGATGTTTTCAAAGTTATTTTTTAATTTTTTTTCCACAATTTTATTTATTTACTTTTCAATACATTTAAATCCTTGAGGAGTACACAGATTCAGTGTCCAATGGCCTTAGCAGGAAGGTTGCTTTAGAATTTCGCATGAACCATGCCACTATTTCCATAGGCACGAGTTACCTTTCCCCAGATAACTCTGGTTTTGTTAGGTTTGCTGCCAGGAGTCACTGTGTTGTTTTTTGCTTTGTACACACAAAAGCACATCTCTTGCCCAAATAGAATTAAGTTTAATCTCGGGCATAAATGCCTTCAATTTTAAGAAGAGCTGTGTGCTCCCTCTGGTTCTGGAGACCCCGCTTATAGCCAGCAAAAGTGGCTTTGGACCACAGCCTTCCAGACATATTTGCCACTTCAGAAGTCCTGTTCCCAGCAGGCCTCCACCGGCTCTAAGATGGCAGAAAGAGAATGGCCTATTTTTAAAAAATATTTAAAATCTTCTATTAAAATTAAAAGGTAAACTGGAAATCAAAATTAATGAGTATCAAATGTTTAAATAGCCTTATTTAAATAAGCTGGTTATTTTATTTTTAAATAGAATTACATCTTATAAAATATTTTATGAAAATAAAACTATTAGCAGTTCTAGAGTTTAATGTCCATTTAGTTGCCAATGTAAAGAATCAGTATCATACTTAATACATGTTATGTCTAGACCTACAAATATACAAATTTAAGAGTACTTTAAATTGCTTAATATTGCATAATATTCTTGAAGGGGTCTAGCCCAGTGCTAGGCACATAAGAAGTCATCAATATTAAACAAATGAACACTTACAGTACATTTTTTGGATATTTGATAAATGTGCACTTGACACTCTTGCAAGGATAGAGGAAGTTTGAATCCAAATAATTCAAGGTAGGAAATGTGCTCTTTTAATAATACAAGTGTCAGCTTGAATGTAGGGGTATAAAATGGGAAAAGAAAAAAAAAGCTTTTAGTCCATCAATAGAGTAGGCGGCACATGTCCTAAAACACTCTTACCATCGCACTGCAGATATTGGCCCAAAGTCCCTGGTTCACCTCATGCTTTGATGTGGAAGCTATCATATGCTTTGGAAATGATTTCCAGCCATTTTCCTCACTGCCGTGCCACCTATAAAAATAGTTTTTCAAGTGAACTCTGGCCCTCTCACAGATATCCTAAAATCGGTAGCTTTAAAATAATTATTTAAAATGACCATTTCTTCATAGTACAGAAATAAAAAGCCAGAATTTTAATAACTAGAAAAAAATTTGGAATTCATTTTAGATCTCTATACTACCTAGATTTCAAATATAACTGACTTTACTCAAAGAACCAATTCCCAAAATAACTTCTGGACATATTTTTAAATCTAGAAAACCACATGAATATGGAATGATCCTAAAGTATATTGTAGTAACCTAAAGATTTAATTTAATTTGTGGTATTAATTTTCTCATTGAATTTATTTTCTTAAGCATTATTATGAAAAACTCAGGTTATAAAATCTCAATCATTTGAAATGACAATCTAGAGCTGTATAGTTCTATATTGAGAAATGTCTTTGGATGTGTATTTCTTTTGCAATTCTGATTTCCATATTTCTCTGGAAGGGCAGCGATTTCTGGACAACAAATTGTCCTTTCTATATTAGTAGGCCCATAAAACTTCTTACAAGCATTACTGTACCCAGAAATGTTAAAATGGAAAGTTCAAGCTGTTTCAGTTATAGAACAGACTCTTCTCCTTTTTCATAGCAGAAAAAGTTTGACTCCTTTCAACTGTCAAGTAGCTTTTGCCCAAATGCTGTCTCCATATTCATTAACCCATAATGAATCTGTTAATTGAATATGTAAGATTGCCTAATTAGACATTTCTTCAGATTTAAAGGGTAATAATAAAAAATTTAAACTGCAACACCAGATCAAGCATTTAAGTCTTGATAAATGTGAACTGGAAAGTGCACAATTCCAATATGAATTAGTTAATTGCTTCTGTTAATTTAGGTGAAATACATTAGCAGAAAGGTCAATCTATTTGAGGCTTGATGTGTTTTTCAAATAGTAAATTAAAAATAGCAAATCAAAGAGTGCTACTAAGTGGGAAGGTCTGGTATCCACTTTTCTAATCCAGAGGCTGGAGAGTGGACTTGGTAACCCCACAGAGTTAACCTTCTGTGAGTAATCAGTGGTTCTCAAACCAGGCTTCCTTACAGACACCTGGAAGCTTTGTTAGAACTATAAATGCCCTGAACCCCACCTTAGACTAACTGGCATCGCTGGAGGTGGGGCCAGGCATCCATAGTGTTTAAAAGTTCCCTAAATGATTATAATTGGAGCCAGGATTGAAAACCATTGGACTAATCCACAAATATCTGACCTATCACCACCACTCTCCTTACAGACTGAAGCAGGAGCAAATCAGCAACACCTGTCTATAGGAGGTGTGTAAACATTAGAAACAAAACACTGTCGAACTTAATGCTATCTTTTCTTCTTAGGAGGGAAAATAAACTGTCCTTGGTCCCTTCTCCATTTTTAGTTCTGGACAAGTTTGCACCAAAGGGTCTAAGGCTTGGATTTGGGAAGGGGGAATAAGCTCAGCTTCAAGCACTTGCTTTTAGAAATTCCAATTTCACAAATTGTTAATTTGCTGGGAACACAAAAAACTGGCAATGGAGTTCTTTGTTGGGACATGTTTTGGAAAACGTTATCTTTATCTCTTGTGTCTGGTGTCCTTTATAGCACCTAGCAGAGTATAAAGCCCATGGAAGGCCCCAACAAAATTATTTGTGAACGGGTTATCTCTTTCTGAGGTCCTTTATACTTATACTCAGACTGCACCAGATATTCTAACTTCTTTCCTATCTCACATGGTCCTTGAACAGCTCTACATATGCAGTTATTGTTGTTCTAACCTCATTGAGAATTTGAGGGTAGGACAATGCCACACATTTTTTTGTGTGTTTTTTTCATAGGCTCTGCATCAATGCTTGGCACATAATGTGTGGTCAAAAAATATATGTTGAATTGAATTCATTTGCTTAAGAGAGAAAAAAAAAATCAGGTTTAGCAAGAACAGCCAAGAAGAAGCAAATAACATGAATGGGTTTGGAATACTCACGACTAAAGCAAGAACCTTCCTCTGTAATTTGGTGCTAGATGTCCAATTGGAAGTCTGTATACTGGCCCTGAGTGTTTTCCATTTCTGCAATGTGCCTGTCACAAAGTGAACTGTGCAGTTAAGAAGAAGGAGTCTTGGGGGGGTGGATGTGGCTCAAATGGTTGGGCGTCCGTCTCCCATATGAAGGGACCTGGGTTCGATCCCTGGGACCTCCCGGTAAAATAAAATTTTTAAAATGCCAAGACAAGGCGCGCTGAAAAACCAGAAACTGAGGGGGCACAGGTGGCAGAATGCCTCTCTCCCACATCGGAGGTTCCCAGGATCTAATCACGGTGAAGACAGGAGGAGGAGAAGAAGAAGAAGAGAGGGCAGAAAACAGATAGAGATTTGCCCAGCAAATGGACACAAAACAGCAAAAACGGAGGCGGGGGAGGGTGTTTACAATGGATAAAAAAGTAAAATAAATAAATCTAAAAAAAAAAAAAGGAATCTGACATTAAGACACACAAAGTGTTCTTTATCTTTCATCAGCTCATTGCAGCATGTAAAAGAGGGAAACCGACTATTCATTTAGCCTTGTTGTCCAGTGAATATGAATATGGATTCCTGTTTCAAATATCACCAAAATTCAAGTGAGAATTCCTTATGCGAAATGTCCTCTGGATTGAAAAGTAGTATAAGAGCAGGAGGATTTGGGGAGGAAGCTTATGCTTAGGAATGGGATAGTCCTAAAGTGAATAATAATGGTTGGGTTATGTGTAGAATGGAGGAATTTTAAAAGTAAAAAGAAAAATACAAACTAAGGAACATGGAAGGAGAAAAAAAGGAAACATAATATAGCTACCTGCCTAGCACTTATCTGGGGAAAATTTTAAAATAAATCCTGGAGTCTGCATATTACCAACCATTAGTAAAATGGTTGCTTCCATTCTGAGACACGTCAATGTGGCTTGCTGGGATATTGCATCCTCCAAACGCTGTCTGAGCAGAACTGCAGAGTTCTAAGTACCACACTTTCTATGTTAAATTTGGCTAATGAACACTATTGTTCCTTACCTAAAAGTCAAAAAGTTTTTTTTTTTTTTTTAATGAAAGTCCCTCTTCTAAACTAACTGCAGTCTAAAATTTGTTTGCATCTCTGAGATTTTTCCTCCCAAACAAATTTAAATTATATTAGTAACATCTCCCCCAAGGAGTTCTCACCAGTATCAGATAATACATATTTAACCCAAGCTATTAATTTTTAAATGACAAAATTCACCTGCACATACACATCATCAACTGCAGAGGGAGCTAATGCCTTTTCCCTCCAGCCTTTCAGAAAATACTGAGTAGCTGGAATTTTCATTTCTCCCCATGTCTGTAAGTGTGATTGGTGATAAAGTACTGAACTCATCCCTGCACCTAGTTTCGAAGCCTCTAAAACATATATGAGATGGAAACGGGCTTTACAACACAGACAAATCTAGTTTCCACCTTTAAAATAGTCTCCTGGGGTCTCAAAAAAGTGAAGGATATATTTTAAAAGGAAAAGAACTGTGTTTGTATAAAAACATGATTTTTGGAGTCACAGCCAATTAGACTCTACTCTCTGCAACCACAAATATCCCTTGCCATAGGATATCTTGACCAAAGGCCACATCAGGGAACCAGGAATAGAATATGTAGAGAATTTTTATTGTTAATAAATGCCACAATCTCAGCTTCCTTCTTCTAAATGTTAGAAGGAAAAAAGATAATTAAATGAGCATTTAGATTTCAAATAAAATGTCAATATTCACATTAAATTAAAACTATAAGCGAATTTGTTATAGAGGTTTTCATATGGGTCCAAAATAATTAATGTTTCTAGGTAAAAAATACGTAAAGCTCTTTATAAGCTTTTGTTAATAAATTAAATACCATTTCTCTATAACTATACCTTGCATTAAGCTTTCCTGTTAGGATTTTCAGGAAACATTTCAAATAAAGTGGCTGAGCATATCCCCTTTGAGATGAATGAGATCATTAGGAAACACTTATATCTGAAATAAGCACTGAGATCATTCTGCACGCAACCTAAGGGCCCTAATTTTTTAAATATTTCAAACAATGTGCCTTTTTCAAATCATTAGACTTAGAGGCATTTAAGGAACTGATTCCATTAACCCAGAAGAGGAAAATGCTATAATGTGTGATTTATTTTTGCAGATAAATTAAAATGCAAGTGTGTCCAGTAGAAAAGGTGGGCTGTCATCATGGTTATAATGGGGACAGGAAGGCACTTAAGTAGAGCCACCTGAGGCTGAAATAGTCCCTGAACATCAGAGCTTGAAGTTCAAGCTGGACGTTCAGTTATTGTCAAAACCAAAAGTGTACCTTCGTTGAAAGAGGAATCTTTGTGCTCCATTCAGTTTCCCTCAATGATTTTCAATTTAACAAATACTGCGCCCTCCCTTAATTTGCAAACTAAAAAGAAGCCTAAATTTTAATAGTTTCATACCTTAAAGTTCAAGGTCATATAAAGCTGATGCCTTAACATTACAACTTTGCATTCTATTATTGAGGTGAGGAAATAAGAGGCAAGAATTTATTTTTCTCCTCTGCAACTGCAGGATATTGGCTCCACCAGGCCTAATAAACTGTTTTCACAAGGAAATAAACAGAGCATGCTGTAGCTTACATTCCCTTGTGCGGGGGGAGGGGGGTGTTAAACATGTATCTTAAACAATAAATAATTACAGATGGGGGAGGGTGAGAGAAGGAAGCATAATAAGGGTAGGAAAAAAAAACATTTTTTAACCAAGCCACTGGAAAAGACTGAAATTCAAAATTTTAGAAATCTGAAGTTGGCTTTGTCAAATATTGCTATCTTAACCATTGTGAAATCTATGGAGAAAATAATAAAACAAGATAATAAAAGAAGAAAGGGAAGATAAGACTAAGAATGTGAGAACAGTTTGACAGTCCAAGAAAGTAAGCGTTGATTAAGTCCTACAAACAGAAATCAAGAATATAGGCACTGAAGAAGTAGTTATAATCACTCTTCTTTTCTGCTAAATTATTGTGCCCACCTTGAATTAAAAAGTTTGGGCAAGAGATGGCAATAAGGGGGATGGATGTGGCTCAAATGGTTGGGCATCCATCTCCCATATGAAGGGACCTGAGTTCGAACCCAGGGACCTCTCAGAAAAAAAAAAAAAAAAAAAAAGAGATGGCGACAATCATGAGTTGAAGATAGGGAGAAGTTTTTTCCCTCAGGGGATGATGACATGAAGAAAAAATGTTGTCTTAGAATCTACAAATCAGAAAAGTTTATAGTAAAGGATGAGGAGAAGCAAAACAAAACCTAAGATCAGGAAGAGAAAATGTTCTTTAATCAGAGAGTATAGGAAAGTTCCTTTCACTTATGGTGGAAGCAGTTATCAGTGTCATATGGAACATGCTTACTCTTTTGCTCAAATCAGTCAGTAAAAATTCTTATTAAATAGTTACTATGTGCTCCGTACTGTCTTAGAAACTGAAGGCACTAGAGAAAGAGAAGGCACAGTCCCTGGTCTGATCACATCACTATCTAATTGGAGAGTAAGTCTTACACGACAAAGCCATCGGAGTATAATTCAAAGGAGACTATCATTTGTCACCTTATTAGACCTTCTGAAATGTTTATGAGAAGAAACCAACTGATACTACCTTTCCTGCCTGGAATAGAAGGGAATCTATTTGCACCACCATTCTTGGATTCAGTACCTTCCTTCCTAAGGGGTGATGGGATTGGAGTTGGCAAGCAAGACTTGGCTTAAGGGTGAAAAACCCCTTCTTATGCTTTAAAAAGAATACAAACCAATGGCTTCTAGTCTGTGAGTCTTTCCTGACAATGTTCATTTACAAGTTCAATTTATGCAGGTTTCTCTTTTTTCTCCCTCAGAATCTTTTAATGGCTTCTCAGTGCCTCAAGACTCAAGCCTAAAGTATTTCAGTTCCTTACAACCTCGGGCCAACTACCTTGACACCCTAATCTGCTGATCCTCTAACCACAGCTGATGTCCCCCATAAAGCTCTGTATCTTTGCTCTTGCGGACCCTTCTGCCTATCCCATCTTTCTCTCTCCTATTGAAACCTCACTTCTCCTCTAAGGCCCAGTTCAAATGTCCACTGCTCCAGAGAGTTGGTCTCTTCTTTGGTAGAGCGCCTGGATCATATTGTTGATTGCTCTTTTGTAACTTCTCCACACAACCTCTCATAGTTTTCTACCTATCTCAAGAGAAGGGCTGTGAGCTCACTAAAAGCAATGGCTGTCCTTGTTTGTAACCCAGCCTCTAGCACCATGCCTTGCATTGAATGATGCTTAAAATATGTTTTCAGAATTGTTCCATGGCCACCACTCTTTTCCCTTACCAGTATTTTCTCTCTCTCTCTACCTCCCAAAAAACAACAAAAACCCAGACCTTACTTTTTAATTCTTCAAGTATATCACCCATAGACCTAGCCCTCTAAGGCTTTAATAAAAGTGTATCTTATAAACAAACAGCCAGGATTCCTTGGCCATAGAGATGCCCTGTGAATACAGATCTCTCAACCGCCTAAGCTAAGGTCTATATAGTTCCTCCATGAAAACAATTTTGCTCAGATAACCTTGGGTAGACATTTTGGGCTCTGAGAGACTGGGCTTAATTCTATAAACCTAGTACTAAAATGAAGTATTTTTGTCCATTTCTACTACCGTTTAGCATCCAAGCACAGGAGCATTAGGCAGTCTTTGTTACCAAGAGCAGCTAAGGCAAGGTCTTCTCTGGTGGACACTTATCACTCAAGGAAACAGGATTCTAGGAACTCTGAAGTAGCATTTGAGAATGAAGGAAGTTGACATTGCTTGGTAAGCCCATCACAATGATATTCTCTTTCCATGGAAAAACAGAGTAGAAACAGCATTTATCAATAGGTGCCAGGCTTACACTGGGAGTGAAGGAGGGGAAGGGACCTCTAGGTCTTTTTATGAGCCCCATTCCCATCCCCTCTAGCTCAAGGAGCCCAAAGCCCACTCTGGGGCGGGGATCTCTGGGTTCTTGAGGTGCCACCCACACACTGACCTCTAGGGACCCAAAGACTAGAAGAAGGCCTGTTGGAGTTACGGGAGCACTTAAATTAGGGAAGCGAAGAGATAGAATCTCAGCTCCTTAAGAGAGAGTTAATTGAACCCAAGGTCTGGAGGGATGATAGATGTTAGCGGGAATAAAAGAAAAGCCAGACAAGTGTGTGTGTGTGTGTGTGTGTGTGTGTGTTTGGAAGGAGTTAGGGAAAGGGCAGGAAGGAGGAATCCGAGAAGACGAAAGGGTTTAATGAAACAGGAAACTCTGAGGAGCAAGATGGGGACCAAGACCCCGTATCCACTGGCCGCAGCCTAGGCCGCCCGCGGCTGTCCCGGCCGGCAGAGGGCAGCAGTTGGGCAGGAGAAGCCAGGCGAGAGCCGCGCGGCGTCTACCGGCTTGCGGCTATCTTCATTTTGAATGTGGGGCTCGGGACTCGCACCCATCACTACCCCTCTCCGACTCCCTGACTGCGGAGCCCTTCGGGCCTCTTTGGAAGGAGTGGGCTGTGGGAGTGTGCGGAGCCCGGAAGGGATCACTAAGGAGAGCCCGGGCACCCCTGCCCCGGGAGGAGTGGGAGGGCGTCTCACTAGAAGAGAAGGAGAGCCGGGGTTCAGCGGGCCCCGGGGTTCAGCGCGCCCCGGGACGGGGTTGAGAGGGGATCTCCGCGTCCCGCTGCAGTGTCCCCCGCCCCATGCTTGGCTGGTCCTTCTTGGCGCCCGGGACTTCTCCCACGGCCACAGGCGCGACCCGCTCTCTGCGCCCAGGCCCCAGCGGGAGGGGAGACCCCTGCGACTTAGCGCCGGCCGCTGAGGCCCCTCGCAAGCCCGGGCCCGCTCCT
The DNA here is from genome assembly GCA_026826555.1 of Tolypeutes matacus. Classification (NCBI taxonomy): domain Eukaryota; kingdom Metazoa; phylum Chordata; class Mammalia; order Cingulata; family Chlamyphoridae; genus Tolypeutes; species Tolypeutes matacus. The sequence goes on along the minus strand of JAKSZT010054395.1, from coordinate 190,299 downwards.
CTGCCTGCGGCCCCGATCTCCGCCCGATTTTGGTCAAGGCGCGCCTCCCCGCCGGGCGCTGACGGGCTCGAGGCGAAGGCGACGACGGGGACCGAGGCTTCCCGCGGCCGCGCCACAGGTTGTCGCCCCACCGTCGGAGAGCAGAGGCGCGGACATGAGCCGAGCCCAGTGGACCGGGGGAGCGGGGCGGACTGGACCGCGGGCGCCGAGCGTCGCGGCAGCGTGGCGCGGACCGCGACTTTATGTAAATCGGGGCTGAGCCCGGGCGTCCTAGCCAGGATGGACCAGCCCCCCGCGCCTCGGCCCTCACGTCCAATAAGAAGAGCCCCAGCTTGACACCTGCCTATATACAGGCGAGCGCGCCCCCGGTCCGCGGACCGCGCGCACAACCCGCAGAGCCCCCACGCCGCGGGCAAGCGAGACCTCAGCCCGCCACCATGACTTCCAGTAAGATCGAGATGCCCGGCGGGGTGAAGGCTGACCCCTCAGCCCTTATGGCGTCCCTGCACCTCTTGCCATCGCCCACGCCCAACCTCGAAATCAAGTACACCAAGGTAAGCGGCTGGCGAGCACCCGCCGTCCACGGAGACTTTCTAGAACCTTCTTTGCTCTCCATGCTCTTTTTAGGGGGCGAGGGCGACGCGACGCGGTTTCCGGGGCCAGCTTATCCTCCTCACGCAGTAGAGAGACGCCGTGCCCGAATTCGGGATTGGGGCTTTTGCAGCCCTGCCCGGGACCCGGGAAGCCTCGGGGGCTCCACCAACCTGAAGCGCAGCGCTGAGAGGTAGCTGTCAACGGTTGCTTCCCCAAACCGTATCTGCTTGTGGTTTCTGGTCCGTTTCTCTGGGTCCTGATGCTGCGGGGAAGGCGTCGGAGCTGCTTCGACTCCTCAAACGGAGAAGGGGTTCCCTCGGCTTGGTTGGCCTCGCAGCCTCGGGCGTCTCTCCTTTTCGGTCCTCCACCTTCAGGGGCCTCTCGGCTGCTCGTCCCGGATGAGGTCCTCGGAGGGCTCGGACGGCGCGGAGGGGTTTCCCGTAGGAAATCGTGAAGACCACGGTGCCCTGGCTGGTTTACAAATTTCATGGAAACCAGGCTAATAGTTATAGTAGATCCTGTGTCAGCATTACATGTGAATTTTGTAGGCAGTGATTTTTTTCCCCTGGAAAACGCGAAAAGGCTTTAAATTTGGGCAAATTAAAGGGTTCGCTTTGGGTTGAAAAAATATTTTTTGTAACGAACTCAGACATCTTGGGTTTACCAACCAAATTTTTGTTGTTGTTGTTGTACCACCTAAAAAAGAATGTGCGTTCGCTACTTAATATAAATTGAATTATCTTTCTTTTCACGTATTCGACATAGAAAAACATTGTTACACACATGGGGGGGGGCTCGTAACGTCATAGCATTTTAGAGAGGGAAATATTTGGGATTTGAAGCCACGTTTCTTGGAAGTTCATTTTATCGTCCTCTTTGATTTTTCTCCTTTCAGTAGACTTTTGCCTCAAACTCTCCTGATCAACTTAAACACATACCGCGCATACAATGTGGTAAAGTTGTTTCCAGCATGTTTGTTAAATGACAAAGTAAATTTTGTAGAGAAATAGATTATTTGGTTCTATCTTAATAGTTGAAAGAGAAATACAAGAAATGACAGCAGAATATTGAAATTTTCCTTGCATTGAGTATAGGGCACAAATAAGAGTGATTCATATTTTAAGTGTCGATTTAGATGGATTTGATGTACCTGTTAGCTTTTTTATATGGTGTGACAAATTTTTGAAAGCCACTTTAATGAGGAGCCATTAATGGTTACAGCCGTTTAGGCACTGTTTGCATAACAATAGTGCCAATGTGTCACAAATCTCTGGGTTTAGGAACAAGCGGGGAAGGCATGAGCATAAAAGTTTTGTTTTATATAGGTCCCTAACCTCTTCAGGTACTCTTTAAATATTTTAAGACGTAAAATCTACAAGTGAGAGGGGACCATCTGGGAGTGCTTGATTTTAGTCTTACTTTTGATCAGATTTACAAATCGACCCAAGACAAGTTTTAGGTACGCAGTAGGTATCTTTCTCGGAATTTAATTTGAAAGCTCCTCCAGTTCTCTTTTTTTCCGACTATCCCCTCTCTCTTTTCTCTCTTGTTCTCCCCCAGTAGGAAAGACAACTGATTTATAGCTAATTGGAGCCTTTAATGTAGAGCTCGGGAAAGACTTTTATCCAGTATCCACTTCCCCCCTTATTACAAAGAAAAACAATCAGAAATGAAATAATGGATTGTAACTTGATTCTTTAATTTGTGGGGAGGAGGTACCTTATTTTTTGACTTGACAAACAACCCTCATAAACACTAAGTAACACTAATCTAAAGGTGAGCTCTTCCCACAAAAACTTGCAAAATCAGGTATCTGAGAACATTCCTAGCAGCTTTCCTCCTCAGCTCTTTATTAAGACTTATATTTTCAGAGACTAGCGTCACAGACAAGCAGTTTTTTAACATGCAGAACAGAAGTCACTCTTTTCATAGCTGAGGATAATGGATAATGATTTATTTACTTAAAAGGAAAATAAGATTAATGGAGAGTTTTTAAAATTTCATTCATGTTCAGAAGAGAGGGACATTATATTTAGCAATTTCAAACAGAAGAATGAACAAGATAGAATGGGCAGCTAATCCTTTACAACAATGATACCACATCATTAGGAATTTTTAAAAGGGTAATGGCTAAAAAAAGTATTGCTCCTCTTTAGGGCCTGCTGAATAACATGTATGAAATGAATGCAAAATTTGTATGAGAAAACGTACTAAAAGACAAACAGAGATGGGTCTTTAATAAATCATTTTTTGTCCTGTTAAGTGAATACATCTTCACTGATGGATACTACAGTCTGTTTTTTCTGTCTTTGGGGACCAACATTGAGTCATTTCTTACAAATAGATCATCAGACTAGGAGTATTGGGAATTTCAAGTAGCGTGCACTTAAAATACTTTGCACTTGTCATTTTTTTTTCCACTATCCTCCTTTCTCTTCTGAAAGAGTTTTACATATAAAAGGGAAATGGAGAGATCATCAGAAGTAAAATTAATACTGCTTTTGCCTGCCAAAGGTCCGGTGAAAATGTTCCACATTTAAAGCTCAATCCCCACGGATGCTGAAAGGGCCAACCTCGTGATTTTGTATTGATTTCAGGCGATTGCATTCAATTTTTAAAGTAAGTTTATCTCTCTGAAATTCCAATATCTCTTTTAGGCTATTAATCAATGGCAATGCCATATTTAAGCTCTGTCTGTTTTTTTTATTTGTCTGTGTTTTATTAATATAAAATTCATATGTTTGTACTTTATTTCATAACTAGTTATACAGCAAGCTAGACTCCAAAGCTTTAAAAATGATTCCTTATCAAGGAGTATGTAAAAAAAGACTGTAAGTCAAGAAAGAGTGATAACTCTGACATGAAGTCGTGAGGGACCAATTTGATTCCTTGCATAGGATTGTGATTGCTTTTAGCTATGCTTTTATAATGAAAGTTTTTCTGAGTTGTTTGTGTTTTATCAATCTGGTTTTTAGAATTTTGCATAGCTGAATATATTATAGAGATACAAATATTGTAACATCAAGGCTCAGCACTTTACTGACTATTCTGACTGCAGAATCACTTCCAGATTCCCAGAAGGTCTTTGGAAATTTGCTAACTTTATCCCAGCTCTACCTTCTCCATAGCTGTGATCCCTACAGCTCTACTAGTCTCACTCCTGCGGCCCTCCACCCCCACATAAACATTGTGCTGTCTCTCTATTGATCACTTTTACAGTGAGAGTTTAGGTCCGTTACTAAGAGTTTTGCAAAGAGTTAGGTTTTCTTCCAGTGCCCAATTCTGTGGGAAGCTAGAACAGAGGAAGAAACGGAACGTTTTTTGATTACTGACTAAGAGAAAACGGAAAAATAAGAATTAATGTGCTTTGGATGCTTACCATTTATTCTTTTATTTAGCAAACTATTGAATACCTACTGTTTTCTGGGATCAATTTTAATTCATTACAAAGGATATTTGAGTGGCCATGTCCCTAACATGGTGCTTTACACTATGTTGGTTGGGCTATGAAAGAATTTGCCTTCTAGGTGTATAAGGTCTTATTAGAAAGACTGAATGCCAAAAATTGGCTGTCAGTAAGCACTTTGGTAATTCAGTAGATCAATGTAATAATAACAATAATGATAATATTTGTAACCCCATTTAGATTTTTTATAGGGTTGAATGGTTTACCTAGGATTTACATCTTATTTCATCTTTGCAAATAGGAGAGAGAATAGGAAGAAATAGGAATCATTGATAAGGAAGACCTTGGCCTTGGCTTTAAAAATTTGATAGCGCTTTCGTTAACATAAGGCTTTGCTTTTCCCAGCAGTCTATAACGCATACTTTCTCTTTTTTTCTCTGAGAGTTTAAACCTTTACTTTTTTGTGTTGTTTCCATTGTAAAAATGGAGCATACCAAAAGGTCTACCCTTCTTAAGGGGAGCTATTGCCTTTAAATTACTATTTTTGATGTTTCTATGAGTTTTTCTTAGGTCTGGAGCAAGATTCTTTCCTATCCCAGGAATCAATTCTTAAAAGATAGGTGTGGGCCTAGTTACTTCCCAAACTCAGGATTGTCTGTTTTGATCATAAATTGGCAATCAAGCTGCATGTTTATAGAGGACCTTAGGTTTTTAAAAAATACTTTTTCATAACTTAGCAGTTTTTTAAAAATGGCTTTATGGTGTTTATATCACCTCCATTTAATCCAAAGAAGCTAAATGACTTCATCACAATACTTGAATTAAATCATTGTCCTGAGTCCTGCCCTGAGGCTTTCTATTATATTTGCATATGTTACCATATGGAATCTTCATTTGCTGGTACATTCCTGTCTTTCATGTCTATAAAATGATGAATAATAATTTTTCTATTTTAGGATAGAAGATTCTCTGAGGAACCTGTGCTGTAAGGTCTGACTTCTTTGTATCCAGGCTCAAGAAAAGCCAGGCATGCATAGTTAATTCTCTGCTGCATCAATGAAAGGCGGTTATCAAACCATACCCAAACCAACAAATGTCCCAAATCCCAATGAGCACAGTTCCCTCTCAAGTCTTTCTCAGTTGAACAATAAAGTAAAAATACTGATGTATATTTTTGTTATCTTTAAGTTATCTTAGTAATGGCTTACATGAATCGGCAAACTAGCCTGCCTGGTTTTGTAAATAAAGTTTTATTGGAGCACAGCAAATACCCATTCGGTTTTATATTGTCTGTGGTTGCTTTTATACTACAAGGGCAGAGCTGAATAGTTGGAACAGAGATCATATGGGCTACATTTTTTTTTTCTTTAAGTTTACAAACTCTTGGCTTTAGAAAAAGAAAGGCTATAAAGTTAAAATAGGCCATTGTTCAAATCCTGGTCAGGTATGTACTTATTAGCTATGTGGGTGGTTAACATTTATTCAGTATATTGTGCCAGGTCCCAGGGATTTAATAGTGAGTAAGGTGTGTATGGTGTCTCCCCTCAAGGAGTTTCTTCACTGAGTTTCAGTTTCTACGTTGGTCAAAATGGAGATAACAGTCCTATCTTATGGGGTTATTGAGGGATGAAATAAGAAAGTGTGTGAAAGTGGCATGTAATGCACAATCAGCCAATACTAATTCCATTTTATTTTTGAAAAGTGATGATTAAATTATTATACTTATATTTGTCGTTCCAAATTAATAGTGTGCATTTTAAGGATGATCAGAATTGTGTGATCAATAAAGTTTTATAAGCAGCATTGTTTACTATTTTAGCAACTTATAAGTGTTTAATATTCCGAGTAGCTATGGAATCCTTACTTGCTTACGTTCAGGCTGGATTTTCACCCAGTAGAACTCTTTGGAGATGACCCTACCAAGGACTTGTTACTAAAAAGTCGCTTACTCTCTTTATTCCCTGTAACAGGTCATTTCAAAACCATTCATTCTCCATAAACACCAAATTTAATGCACATAGAAGTGATTGCCAGAGTGTTGCCTTGGCTAATTTTTTTTTTTTTTTTTTTTTTTTTAACCAGGAGGTCCCGGGGATCGAACCCAGGTCCCTCCATATGAGAGACGGACGCCCAACCAGTTGAGCCACATCCGACCCCTTGGCTAATTTTTAATTGCTTTTTCAGACATATCTTTGAGCTCTATTCCATTTCCTTCCTTTCAGATACATGAGATTATTCAAATTGAGAATTTCTTATTTTTTAATTTAACTCTGGCATTTCTGTGCTACTTGCTTGTCTGTCATTAAGATGGAATTACGTTTAAATTGTTTCCCTTCAAAATCTTAACTATTAAGAGTTTTTTTCACAGGGAGTGGATGTGGCTCAAATGGTTTAGTGCCTTTATAGGAGGTCCCAGGTTCATCCCTCATGCCTCCTGGGAAAACAAACAAACTAACTAAAAAACAAGCAAGCAAACGGAGCTGATGTGGCTCTGTAGTTGAGCACTGGCTTCCCACATACAAGGTCCCAGGTTCAATCCCTGGCCCTGGTACTTAAAAAATAAAAAATAAAAAAAATATTCTCAGCCAGTCTCTGTTATTTGAAACATGATTTGAAAACATTTCCAGCCTTCAAAAAATTCCAGTTGGAATAATAATTTGGGTGATTTCACCATCCACCCTTTTGCTGGGCTCTCAACAACCCTTCCCTGGGGCTAAACACAGGCGTTTATTGACCTCTGTAGAATGTGGCTGAAAATTAAAATGCCTGTGAGTGAACATTCTAATTTTTATTATAGAAGGAAGCCTTTCTTTCATTCTAGTTGAGCTCTGTTACTTCCAGAAGTAATCTACTCTATTTCTTTCCTCATTACCAGCTGACCTTTCCGCAAGCCCAAATTAGCACTTTTATCTCTAAAAAGATAAAATCTGTGGTCCAGGTGAACTGGAAACACTTGCCTCTTATCTAGGAAGAATTTAGGATATAATGGGTACCAATACCCTTTTCAATCTTGATTATAAAGGATAGGAAAAAAACTTTCAAAATAATTAAGCATTATGTTTTTATACGTTTTCTCATATGTTATTTTCATTGATCTAGCCTAAGTCTTCAGATTTCAAGTCAATTTACCCTTAGGAATTTTGCCTCACATAATTTCTAGGGGTTTTTAAAGCTTAAATTGAGTTGGAAAGTCGTGTAGGTTGTGTGGCCCTTCCCACAGGACCTTCAGATAAATGGATCAGGCAAAATATTGTAGGCCGTTTCAACAAATAGGCAAAACTAACCTATTTCTTTCCTTTCCAAACTCCCACCACCAAGGCACACACCAAATCTAGGTGCTGATATGTATGTGTGATGATGGGAGGGTTTAGACTGGGAAAGAAGAGAGAAAATTGGAAGGCCTTGCCTGGGAAGATAAAATTATGAAATGTCTGTTAAAATTTATGGAGAATGACTGACTTACAGACTTATTTCTCTAGGTGTGACAATTGGACTTCTTCACTGATTTCTTTTTAGGAGAAGAGATCAGAAATCAGTAGGAAGCTATTTGGTTACATTTATAGGCTCTTCCAGGAAATATATATATATATATATACATATATATATATGTATGTATATATATGTATATATATATATTCTGTCTCATCCTTATTTTAGAGTTGGATATCCAATATACCAACATAACTTGATTTTCACAGGGAAAAGTTATATGGTTGTATTTTCTCAAGGTCATTTGTATTTTAGCTGCAGCCAGAGTTATTCTTTTGCTTCCCTGAATTTATTCATTTGTTCATTCATTTAACATTTATTGGAGCCTCTTGTGTGCAGAGTATTATGTTAGTCACTGTCTGACATGAAAAAGATGCATGGATGTGGTCTCTGCCCTGAAGAGGATTCCCACTTGGGGATGGGATGGGGGTGGGGGTGGGGTTGAGGACATGCTCACACGTAACTGTGGTAAAAGATGTTAAATGCAGTTCACATACTATGAGGATTCAGCAGATCAACAACGTGCTGTATTGTTAGACATATTCGACATGCAAGTCAAAAAATGAAATGTTTTGATCATACAGAAAAAAACAGACAATGATATAAGAAATGTATATGTGTACCTATACCTAAATTTGTTCGTTCTTAACATTTTGTAATATTTGCTTCTGATGTAAAAAAAAAAAAAAAATACATTGAAGTTCCCTGTGAATCCCTTCAGTTCCTCTCCCACCTTCCCCCTTCCTTCTCCAGTAGCATTTATATCTTTCACATATATGTATGTATTCATACATGTATATATATCCATAAAAAATATATGTTATTGCTTTCTTGTTAATTTTTAAAACTTAAACAGTACCATGCTGCATATATCCTTGTGCAGTTTGCTTAGCATTATATTTTCAGGAGTCATCCATGTTGTTGCTTGTTCATTCACTGTCATTTTGCATTGTTCTTTGAATATATCACAATTTAAAATTTTGTTCTTCTGATGACATTTAAGATACTTCCAGTATTTTGCTGTTACAGTAGCATGACATGAACATTCCTGAACATATTTCCTTATACACTTGGGTAAGAGAGTTTGTAGGATAGGTAGTTAGAAGCAATTTTGCTGGTTCATAGGATATATGCATCTTCAACCTAATTAGGGATTGCCAAATTGTTGTCCAACATAGCTTCCAGCAGTATATGAAAGTCCCCATTATCTGCATCCTCATCTCTACCTGAGGTTCTCATACATTTCAAATTTTGCCAATGTGATGAGTGTGAAATAGTATCTCATTGCTGTTTTAGTTTGCATTTCCTTGATTTCTTGTGAGGTTAAGCATCTTTTCCTATGTTTATTGGCCATTTGGCTTTCCTCTTTTGTGAATTGACTAGTATATCATTTGCTCATTTTTCTGTTTATGTTTTATTTTCTTAGAGATTTGCAGCAATTTTTATATATTTGGGATAATAATTCTTTGTCGGTTATATACAGTGAAAATATTTTCCACTCCCTTGTGCCTTTTCTTCTCCCTTTCCCTTAATTGGTATAATTGTCATACAGTTTTAAATGCAAGTGGAGATAAATTTTTCAATTTTTTCTTTATATTTAGTGCTTTTAGTATCTTGTTTGAGCAATTCATTCTTCCTCCAAGTTTTTCAAGGTATTATCCTATATAGCCTCATAAGTTTATTATTAAAAATTTTGCTTTTTGTATTTGTGTCTTCATCTACCCGGAATTGGTATTTATTTATATATAAGGATACAGGTACATTATAGGGACAAATGATGTAACATATAGGAAAGTCAATGTTCATGTGTAAAGATTTTTAAAAATTTATATTCTATGCAATCTTGAAATAAAATCAGGAGGTTCAGAACATGCATTTTTCCCCAAGCCTGGTCTTCTCCGTAATGGGAAGAGCTAACATAAACTAGTCCTTCCTTGACAGATGATTTTAATACATACTGGTTTCCCTAAACTGAGAACATAGTGCATCCCATAAAACTACCTTAAGGACCAATTTTCAAAATAGGGATAACATAATTATTATAACCTTTTCATGTTTTGACTTATTTCCCTACTACCTTTCTTACATTATCTAGCACAAACTCAATGGTCAAATATTAGCAACTGTTGTCACCTCTCTCTCTCACACGTACATACACACACAGACATGCACATGTTTGCATGTACACATGTATGCCACCCATGCTTGAGGGGCCTTTACCTGGCAAATAGATGAATTCTTCACTGTGTGCTTTGTTTATAGGAGTGGAGAAGAATGGAGAGATGACAACATAATTTTAAAAAGAATTTATAATAGAAATAACTGTTTCTTGAATAACTGATTCAATACTGTGCTTTATCCTGTTAGTGTAGAGAATTTAAATTATCCCTCACCACCAGCCTTGAAAATAGCTTTACTTTCATATTTTGTTAATGTTTTAACTCAATGTGTTTTAAACTTAAAGCTGGTGTTATCCATTTTGTGTTTGGATTTCATTATGGATTTGATTCGTGTGCACACACACTCACCCACGTGTGTGCCTCTAATTGCAAAGAAGCTAGTGAAGAGTGAAATTCCCTAACCTTAAAACTGAATCTAGCTCTTTTGCTTGTATTACTTATATAATAGCTAACAGTTTGCCTTCAAAACTTATTTTTGGAGGATGAACCTGTATTCTCTGAACTCCTATATTGTTTGAACCTCTCCTAAATTCTACTTACCCAATTTTTGCCTTTTGGTATATTTTTCTGCATACCTCCATACTTCCAAACTGTGGAAGATTATACGCTCTTACTCATTTTGGTATTTCTGAAGCTTATAGTTCAGTTGCTTACAGTGTAGATGCTTAGGAAATGTTTGTGGAATGAATACTTCTTATATTTTATTATTAGTAGTAGCTACTAATAGCCACAGCTTTTATTAATAATTCTTAAATTAAATGTTAATTTATTATTAATATAATAATTTTCAAAGTGCTTTTCATATGTGATTACATTTAATCCTTGTGTCAACTCTATGATGTGGATATTATCATAGTTGCTGTTGAGAAAATCAAGCATATTGAATTTAAATAATTTTCCCAGGTTAAATAGCTAGTAAGTGGCAACTCCAGGACTCAAAAAATTCTCTTCCTCTCCTGCTCATAACAACTAGAACAAGCACCACAACAAAGACAATAAAATTTGCACTCAGCCTAAAGCTCTGCTGAGTGTTTTATAGGATATAACCCAAACCCAGTTCATCTGACTGCAAATCCCAAATTTAATTCCACTTGGTATTATCTGTAGCTACCATTAGCAACAATTTGTACTTGGCATAAAGCTGGGAGTACACATTCGTTCCCTTGCCTCCCTGCCCATAAAAAGTGTTGATACAATTCATCACTTTAGGTACCAGTCCCCTGGGTGGAGGTAGTTCTTTAGGCTATGATAAAGCACTGTGGTTTTTCTCACTGGTGAGGTAGTCACACTCTGCCCTTAATAACACTTGTTGGTTCCTTGGTTTGCCTTCATTCATAGTGCTTTTCTTTGTTATGATTATTCAGATTTGCGTGGGGGTGAGAATGAGGCCATTGAAAGCGAATGTATTTCACGTTCTTTCTAATGCTTCCTCTGCGCACATAGGCCATCATACTATGTAACTCCATTATTAACTTATGTGGGAGAGATACTTGCCAGAAAGACTGGAGCAGATGCATTCCATCTCGCCTTTTATGAGCAGTCATCTCTCACTGAGGCTTAACTATTATCAGATTCCTGTATTGCATGCACCTTAGTGGGGATGCCCAATAGGGAAGCAGAGAATGGTCCCCAGAAATTCATGCAGTACCTAACCTTTAACATGCTTTCGGTGACAGAGGGTGGTGGGGGTTGGTGTGCACAATTAATGATGCATTGTAAATAACCAGAAATCCTTTAAAAAAAAAAAAAAACTGCTATAAGTTGTCTTCTTTAAGCCAGATTTTTCAGTCTTCAATTTTCAGTCTTCACATTTCTCTTTCTCTTTTACTTACCCCAGATTAAACCTACTCCCTCTTCTCAACTTTTCCATCTACTTTAAAATATTTTTGCATACTTGTGCGTCTCTTCTGCTTCCTTAAGTGTTTCTCTGGGTAAAGCCCTTGATGACTCTCATTTCTTGGTTAGGCTCCTTTACCTATTTTCATAAAATGGTTTGTTATGCCTGGGAACCTTTGTAGTCAGCTCCTCCAGCTGTTGGCCTAAATGGCCCTTAGGGAAACCAGAAGCAATGAACCTGGAATAACCACATTTGACTTCTGTAAGCCCTCTTGAGAATTTAGTAATTACTTAATGGATTGAATTGGTGACATATACTATTCCAGATAACAGCCTGGGTTGCATTAAATTAACCTTCACAAATGGGTATTTATTGGTGTACTCTTAAAAGACTACATGTGTTGGCCGTAATTGCTCTTCCAAGTTTCTCCATGCTGATAGGTATTTGTACTGAGTGAAAAATTTCTCAGATTAAAGCCTGGGTGGTAGTTCCAGCCATTTAGTGATGTGTGTCATTGTGTTCAGCACATTGAGCATAAATCCTGTCTTGTAAACAGCAGGGAGACTAATGAGGTTTGCCTCCATTCTGGTATCATTATCAGGAATTCCAGCAGAGAAAAAGAGAAGGCTTAGAAAAGAAGTACACAAAACAGAGTGGTTATTGGAACTCTTGATGGTCTGAATTAAGGAGATTATTGCTCAACATTTTGTATAGACATGCATGTACAGATATCAGTACATAAACTACATTTAGCTGAAAAAGAAACCAAACACTTTGCTTTTAATGAACACTTGGAAAGTAACTTAGTTTTACGGAGAGAAAATGGGGGCCTTATTTATGAGTGTCTATAATTTTGAGTGATATAAAGGGGACTATTGAAATCTGCAGCTGTTAAAATGATAGCAGGCTTTAACTTTCTTGGAACTTCTTATCACTCCAGCCAATTAAATTTTCACACCAATTTTTGTCTTAAAATTTTTAGAGTGTTTCTGCTATCATTTTTATGGTGACAAACACCCATGACTTCTGGACACATCAAATGTCTTTCAAGGAGCTTTACAAAGGTGATTTAAAAAAAAATTTTTTTTTTTTTTTACTCGCTGTCAAATGATCATTTATTGAAATATTTTCCTTTGTAGTTCTTAACTAGCTGGGCACTCCACTGCACCACTGTTGATGTCATCTATGATGTCATGAGGGTGGCAGCCATCCACATTGCAGCCCACAGACTGGACAGTCCCCAGAATCTCTTTAATGGTTCCAGAGAGTTCTTTGGCTAAAGATCAGTTCCGCATCTGTCAGGCAATGCTGACAATCTCATCGAAAGTGATATTTCCACTTAATGGAAATAATGCTTAATGTTTTTCTGCTTCTTCCTGTCTCTGGGTGGTTCCTTAAGGGCTTTGATGATCAAGGCAGAGGCAGAAGGTACCACCTCGATCTGGGCCTATCTGTTCTGAATGGTCAGTTTCACTATAATCCTTAGACATTTCCAGTCACCAGTTGCCTTGGCAATGTCATCACCAACCATTTTTGGAGACAGACTGAGGGGGCCGATCTTGGGGGCCAGGGCAGACATGGCACCGACTTCCCCACCGGTGCACCTCAGGTACACGGCTTTGATCTTGTTGGGGTCGAATTTGGGCAGCATGGCGGAGGCGGCTGGTGTTGGATGAACCCGGATGCGGGACGACCGAAGAAAGTTGCACCCTGGCCTCCTCCAAGCCAAAAGCCAAATGTGATTTTTAAGATTTATTTCAATACTTACCTGGCAGAGGAGATACCATGATCATGAAGGTGGGTCTCCCAGGGCGAGGCTTACCATTGCACTCCAGATGTGCTAATCCCTGTGATTTCTCCAAATGCGGGAAACTCGACTGCATAATTTGTGGTAGTGGGGAACTGCATTTGCACTCTTCTCTGGAAAAAAAAATTATTTCAAATATTTATTTTTATTGCTTTATAATAACTTGTGTGTTTGAGAGTGTCACACCCTAAGGGATCCAATTGTTGTTTAATGCCTAGAACTCTGTAGTTTTCTGGCTAGACTTGAATTTTCATGAGAGCCATTATCATGGCTGCCTTGATGCAGAGTATGCTCCATGCATCTTTGTTTTCAAATTAATGAGTAAATGAATGAGTATTAGCAAATAAAATGGTCTGATTCCATATGCAGAGTCACTAATGGACAAAAATGCCAGGACTAGAAAGCATATTCATCCTTTAAAGAAAGCCTGTATATTATGACTTGAGAACAGAAAGCTTGTCTCTTCCACCAACTTACCCCTTCTTTTGAAATAGAAACCCTTCAGTATGCGTTGTAAAGCAGCGAACAAAGCAGTGGACTGGGCATTAGAAGACCTGGGTCCTGGCCCCACCTCTGCATTAACTAATGCTTATTTAGCAGTTCCTTGTACATATAAATACTTATTGAATTAATTGAATGATCAAATCACTTGAACATAAATTGAGTATCTCCTCTATAATAGGCTCTGGGGATATAACGATGTTTTGTGATGCTGGGTAAGTTGCTTAAGTTCCCTGGGCAGCAATTTTATTACTTGGGGAATGAGATACCTCTTAACTCACCTATTTAGGACAAGCATTGGATGAGAAGAGCTTTAGGATTTCTTTATCCACCCTGACTCTCCAGAACTCTTTACTCTCCTGAGCCCAGGACCAGGGATTATTAGGATCAGAAGGAAAATACTGGACTTGCATATCTAGTTATAATCTTTCTGGAACTCAAAACCTTACACTCAAAGCCATTTTGCTTAAAATATTGTCCTCATAATCACCAAAGAGGAGTTCATAGAAATCTCTGTTAATGATTCTCCTTATATAGGTGAGTGATTAGCAGTCATAAAGATTTACTGGAATCAAAATGTTTTGTGTTTGCTAAAGACATCTGATACTAGATATTAGGGCAATAACTCTCAAGAGAATTCTGCCTTTAAGTCTGAGGGAAAATTGATTTTTAATACTTGGTGTAATAGTAGTAGAAAAAAGATTTGTTGGCATTTTTCCTCCAAACCATGTTATTTTAGCAGCTTTTCTGCCAGGCTAAGCTCATGAAAACTACCGTGGGTCAAGTAAACTCTGCAGAAAGGGAACTTGTCAGAACCTTACAGCTTTTCACTTGAGTCTAATAGAGACTTAGCACTTTGCAGGTCAGTGCCACTGCTATTTGTCTCTGACCTAAGAGATCTGGAGTTTTTCACATCAAAACCACATCTTGCTGAGCAGAGATCAAACGTAGTTAGGTAAGGATTCTACCAGTGATTTATCATGCCAGGGAGAGTGATCAGGCCATATGGGGCCACGGCAAATGAAGTTGACATTCCAGCAGTTTTTCATATAGGTCTCTCATGTAGTTATGGCCAGTTTTTCTTATAGCGGAATTCCGGGTCAAGTGGCAACTTTCAGTGGCATTTCTTTGCAGGACTTACCTCCAACATGAAGTTTATTTAAAAAATCAAGTACTAGCAAGATTTTCCTAATAATTTATTTAAATGGCAAATACGGATTTCTTGACTAGATATTTGAAGGTCAGTTTGAGTTTTTCATTTGATAGGTCTCTTTCTCTTTTTCTGGGAAGGTGCCTATTAAAAAAGAAAAAAGGAAATTTAAGATGTTTTGAGATCTACAAAGAAAAATTTCATCCTAAATATTAGGTGTACCTTTAAAATAAAATAATGAGATTGACTATAAGCCATGTACAATAAGGGTTATTAGTTCATTATCACATTTTAGAAAGTCGGGGCTTTAGGAGTACATTACTACAAATAATATTGCTACCCACTTCCTGGGGTGGGGGGGGGGCATCACATAGACATTTTAGCATATTTGTAAAGACCTATGATAGAAACAAAAAACATTTTGTCATTTAAATACAAAATAGGTATAACTATGTTTGAAACTAGTTGCTAACATTTGAGTCAAGGGCAAAGACTTTAGTTTTAATTGAAAAAAAAATCAATTATCTCTTTAACCATTTCTTCATATCAACAGATACATGAATATGTGCTACATAAAGTTCAACTTGCATTTTGCCTTCTGTCACAAGCACATGTGTAGTTCCATTTATTAGTTCATAGGCAAAGTTAGTGGCCCCTTCAACCTTAGGATGTGCTCTGGGGTGCTTCAGCCCCTCCTTGCACAGGGTGTTTGCTTTGCAACATAAATGTAAGATGAGATTCAAGTTTAAATGTAGTAGCTCCAGCCATTAACTTCTAATTCAGTGGAAGATGCCAATTGTCCCTTTTGTGTTTTACTCTTTTGGAACCAGAAAAATGTCCATAAATGAAATGGGGTTTAGTAGTTAGAACTAGGTCTTTCCTGTAGTCAAAATTCATCTGATTTCCTGAGTAATCTGTTTCTCTGTTTATAAACAGGGAATTATTATTTGGACTGATGAAATACTTTAACTCTATAGGGACCAAGTTCAAACACAATGATGAATAATGAAATTGAATTTCTCCTAATTTTCATTTGCTATTCTTAGAATGTGTAAAACATAGGATGTCTAGTTAAATTCGAATTTCAGATAAATAACATGTTTTTTTTTAGTATAAATATGTTCCATGATCTGTCAGAGGTTGTTTTTCTGAAATTCATATTTAACTGTGTTCTGTATTTTTGTTAAATCTGAGAACCTTAAACCGTTACAGACATGGTTTGTGATTTTTATCTGACCAACAAATAAGCATTTTCATGTAAACATAATTGACAGTAAAATGGAAGACCAAGGGAATCCTTTAAAATTGATGCACTCAAATAATGAAGAAGCATGTAGTAGAAAGACTTGTTTGTGTGGGTTTTTTTTTTAACCAAAGCAATACTAGTGAATAAATAGGGCAACAAGGCTCATTGTAAAGACAGCATAATCTCCTAAATGAATTGCTCCAAACTTCTAATTCAAAATCATACAAACAAAAACTTTGAGATAAGCTGGGTGCTTTTTTCAAATGGGGACCCCTGTGGCTTTGAAAATAAACACTTAGCCCCTCTCTCCCCAACACCCACACCCACTCCCACTGGCCTTTCTGATGCCTTCCATTTGCAAATGAACAGGCTGAACTCTCAGAAAGACAGAAGACTAATTAAACCTAGGGAAGATAGGCAAAGGAACATTTGTTTCCAAACAGAAGACAAAAAGAAATCATGTTCCATTTTGCTTTCTCAAGACTGACAGGAGGGCATCAAAGCCCTTTCCC
The DNA here is from genome assembly GCA_026826555.1 of Tolypeutes matacus. Classification (NCBI taxonomy): domain Eukaryota; kingdom Metazoa; phylum Chordata; class Mammalia; order Cingulata; family Chlamyphoridae; genus Tolypeutes; species Tolypeutes matacus. The sequence continues at coordinate 173,577 of JAKSZT010054395.1, read as the reverse complement.
TGAGTTTCCTCCTCTCTAATCACTCTTCCCACACTACTGCTCAGACCCTCTCTGGGCCAGGGTACCTTAGCAGCAGGCTTGAAGCAGCCTGCATTAGTCTATCTCCATTTCAGAGTCAGGAAAGGGTAGCAATCAGAAATTTTGGGAGACCAGTTAATGTATTGGAGGGCTTTCACCGTGTTTACTTTCTTTCCTGGTCCTTTTGCCCTGTGTGTCTGTGGTGGTTTCTGCAAACCCTTGGCAAAGGGGTTTTAGTTACTAGCAATAGAGAGATCAATGATTTATTGCAAAAACAAGCTAACAAATAGAACAAGGCGTGACTAGCTTTTAAAGAGTACTAATAAATTGCCTTGACTTGATTGTTTACCTTCGGAATCAGAATCAATTAAAAGTTAAATTGCACACAATGTTCTAGACCGTTAGTAATTCAATACCTTATTTGTTTCTTATTGACGTGGTTTTACTACCTTATTTTACAGATGAGAAAATTGATCTAAAGAAAAGTTAAATGACACACCTAAATCACACTCTCTAGTAATCTTTGGGTAGATGGGAATGCAACCAGTAGAAATCTTATCAGAGCAATAGGGAGGTAAAACTGGCTCTTAGGACACCTTCATCCATTTTTGTGATTAAAGACCAAAAGACCTCTATGAGATGCAGCCCAATGTGCTTGTCAAACCTAGTCGTATGACTATGGGAGACTGTGAAATTTGGACAGTTTGGGTCTGTTCTAGGAATATCTGCCATAAACCCTTGGAATTCTGAATCAAATGGAACACGGGTCTTCCCCCAGAAAGCTTTAATCGGAATGACTCAAAATCACGCTGAATATCTCAGTTAGCCCCTCTGGGAAAGGAGCCAGGCCCCCTCACACCTCCCAGTTCATTCTGATCCATCCTTGTTTCTTAAGCTGGGCCACAATGAACTCCTCTGGGGAACAGGGGGTGGGGTACACGACTAATGACCTTTTGTCTCTGTACTCTCATCAATGTCCTTTCACTTTCAGAAACAAACCTTGAGGTTAAATGGATATGTGAGAAACTGGGTGGATCTTTGCTACCTAATTGCTAATGTCCTAAATTATTTCTGTTTACAACATTAACACAATTCATGTAATCTTTGCACTGTGGTATAATGTGTTGGGCAGACAAGATTTATTTTAATATACCTCAGCCACTTACTCTGACATAATCACTTTAAATTAATATTTTAAATCTGTTTTAAAATAGTAACTCTCGTTTTGCATTTGTTGCCCTTGTGCTGTCTGAATACTTTGAAAGTCTAGTTTGAAGTCTTTTCTAGTGAAGGCTTTTCCTGCCTTTCAAGCTAAGTAGGACTCGGGATAAGTGGGGTTCAGGGCATACAATATTGGTTCCATTATTTAAAACTATCCGTTGATTTAAAAGTAAAATTGTTAAATTAGTCCTTGTCAAAGCAAGCTTTATAAAACCATGCTTTCTGCCAGTAAAAGATCGCACCTTAAACAAAGACCATGTCTATAATATCAAAACATTGACTTTAAAGTGAAAAATACAATCAATCATCTAGGTGTTTTTCCCATACAATGCCATTTGGGTGTTTTTTCACTTTTCAGCCAGATGTTTTGGCGTGAAGCAAAGTGAAGAGTTGAAGTCAGCACAACCACTTTTGCTCTAACTTCATAGATATATCAAGAGGAAAGCTCCCCCCACCCCCAAGCTCTGAACTCTTGCTTTGTTATTTTACTTTATATAGGTAGACTCTTAATTAGAAATAGATTAGGGTAGGGATTTTTTTTTTCATTAAAGTTAAAAATATCTTTATTACCTTTGATTATCATATTGAAAGACTACTAGCTTTGCAGAGCACCATACTCCCAGTGATGGTCAATGCAAGTTTTTATAACAATAGAAGTTTAATTTTATATAGTTAAATGATAACGCTGGCTGTTCTTCCTTGTCCATAAATCTCTTTAGAGAACTACATCAATAGGAATAACAACAATCATATAAAAAGAGATAACTAACATAAGACGAGTCCTCAAACTACTTTATACAGTTTTATTTAAAATGATTGTACTTTTTCATATAAATAGATCACTCTGGCTATTGATTTGCTATCTGGTACTCTCCTATGAAGAACCAAAAACAATTTAGTGGCAAGCTGAGTAAAATTGACTCTCCAAGGCACAGTCTACTGGAGGCTTTAGGGCGAATCATTTGAAGCCTTTACTATTAAACAAAACAAACCATTTTATTACTGAAATAAAACATGGCAGCTCTATGTCACAGATTCAGTGAGGATAGGAAATTATTTACACCAAACTCTTCCTAATGTTTGCTGATTTGAGAATTCCTCGGGGCTTTAGATTTCCCAGCTAGAAAATTCACGGCAGTCTTTCCATAAAGTCATGACCACTTTGCTGTGGGCTGAAAAGTGCTGTGAGCTTGATTTGTCCTCCATTGTCTTCCTGCTGCAGAATAGGCCAAATGGTGTGGTTGATGTGGCTAAGCCTCACTCTTTGGAATCTTCATCCAAGTAACTAACTGTTGAGATTTATAAAGCAACTTAGAACAGTTTTTAGGTGAATCTGACCTATGTTGCTAGCCAATCTGAATACCTTATCCTGCCCCACTGCTTTCCCCAGTAACATGATTTATTATATTTTTTGAGTGCTATCTGCATTTTAAGTGCTATGCTAGAATGTGAGAGAAACCATATGAGGCCAGGAGACCTCTTTCAAGGAATTTAGGGAAGGGGGGAAATTCCATTTCAGCCAGCTAAGCATTAGGCACATTCACATTTTATCTCACTTAATTGTACAACAGACCTGTAAGGCAGATAGGTCTCATTTCTGTTTTTACCAAGAAGGAACAAAGCTCGGAGAGTTTAAATGATTTGTTTGGGATTACACAAGTAGTAAAAGGCAAGCAGGTATTTGATGGAGATATTTCAACTCCAGTACCTCCATACCTGTTTGCCCTGTAAGGAAGATGAAGAATCATATATAACGTTAATCACCTCAGTCCTCAAGGAAGATTCTTATTTCTCTACTTTGTTTTATACATGCAGACACAAACCTCATAACATTTAACCAAGCTTGAGTACATTAAACAATTTCTGTCTCTACCCTAGTCTTGGGGAGAACATACTTGCATGTTATCTTGTTATCCTGATGGTTTTTTGAAAAATAAAATTGTATAAATCAGCCAAATCATCTTAACTGACTTTCAGAAAAGCCCGCCTGTATGATATTTACTTCAACTCAGGGACACAGCTGTATATTCCAGTCACATATGAGACCCACCCCGCCTTGGAGACCAATAAAATTACTGAGATGGGGAAAATGGGTGTATTTTAGAGGTGCCCAAAATCTAGGATGCTATAAAATATTTATGGAAGGAAATTGTACTTGTAGATTTTTTTTCCCCAAATGCCTGTATAAAGTGTCCCCTAATAAAGTGCCATGATTTTTAAAAAAAATTTCCCTAACTAGGATAAGAAACTGAGAGCCAAACAGCTGCTACCATTTTATAAAGCGCAGTTGATGCCCTTTTCAAATTCAGTCTTAGATACCCGGATTCTATAGAGAGAAGAACATATGAAAAGGGGATCATTTCGATGCAATGAAACTATAACCAGCTCCTAAATCAGTCAAGGCTTGCCATTCCCTTATTCCTCTGCTCATCCAAAACCAGCCCTCCTGTGGTAAGTCATTAGGATAGGATTTGATCTTGAGGTCCCCTTTCTGAACTCTCACATATCATTGTGTGGTTATAAGAATACAAAATTCTTCTTTAATAAGCCTAAGAAAATAATTTCCTATCCGAGGATAATAATAATCTGGCTGCTGTCTCTCCTCTGGCAGAAGTTCCTGCTTCTGCACCTGGGGAGACTGCAGAAAGTGTTCCAGGTTCTCATCTCTAAGCAGGATCACATTAGGAATGTAAATCACCAGTGTTTCCCTAACACATTTTGCTTTCAAGAAAGGAAATGAAAAGTTACTTTGCTGTCATGTGTATTGATTGTGCTGGAAACAAAAGGGATTCAAGGAAAATTCCTTGTGCTGAATACTTTTTAAGAGACATTGTAAAAGAGATACAGTGAGGATTACTCATTTTCCCTGGTCAACCACCGTCTCTGCTTTCCAAGTAAATATCAGCAAAAATTAATCTGGAAAGAGCACTGGGGTGGGAATCAGGATATAGAGGTCCAGGCCCTGTTCTGCTACCAATGGGGTGTGTGACCTTGGGCAAGTCCTTGGACTTCTTTTGACAAGTTTATTTATATTACATTTTGTATTTGCATAGATTATATCTAAGGCCCTTTCCAGCTCTGTGAATCTGTCTCTTCCTAACCAGAGCAGACTTTTTTTATGTTTAGATCCAAGAAAAAAGATATTCCTTCATTAGTTCATTTTAAAACTGAGCTTTAATAGGATTTTGTCGCTAAAGTCTGATCTTCGTATACTGCATAATTTCACAACAGGAAACTAAAAACAGTTGTTTTGTTTGGGAGGAGGGGCATTTCCAGCTGTTCTTGGTGATGATTTTGCATAGGTTTTAAAATGTTTGCCGCAGGACTTTTCCACATAAGTTTTGCTTTTTCAAATTACATCTTTCTAGTACGTTTGTTACACGTTAAAGTGTTAGACATAATTGGGAAAGGAAGCAGTAGCTTTTCATTCCAAAGGATGGGTTCTTCTGTGGTCATTGAGATCTTGTTATGCAAATAGTTATAAAACATTAACATGCACTTAGAGAAGAACGAGTGAGATAAACCTACAGTGTCACAGAACTTCTAAACTTTCTTATTGAGCGCCCACTGGTGGCCACATATGGCCACCTCAAATTTACAGAGTACTAGAACTAGAAGATTTCTAGAGAAGCAATAGATTTAACAATGAATGACATCTTCCATTCAACTGTAGTGATTTTTTTTTTTAAGTGCCATGTTGAAAAGTAGTCAAAAGTTCAGCAGGAAATTGTGATCAATTATCAATATATGTCAAGGGGCTGGAAAGAGATTTGTATCACAAATGTTATGGATTAACCTTCCTTCAGTGATCAAGTCTGGTACTTTCATAGATGAAAAAACTAAGGGCTGAGGAAGCTGAGTGACTTGTTCAGCATTTATCATGAAACCAGGACTAGAACACAAGCTCTTCACCTCCTCATCCTCCTCCCTGTGCTATAGAAGAAAAATCAGACTATTAAAGTGGTATCCAATAAGCCCATATGGTATAGTCAGCTTAAATAATGGGCTATAAAATGGCCACACCACATAAGTAGTAGTAGTCAGATGAGGAAACTGCAATTCCAATTTGGCTTTCCAGATTTCAGATCACTCAAGAGAATGCCAGTGTATATGGTCAAGGTCCCAGAGGAAAATCAGTTCCTTTTGAGTCACCTTAATTCCAAAGGGCTTTAGGAAGATATACCAGAGGTCCTGCAATTCTTTTTTTATGTAAGTAAATAACTCCTTTTTCTTAGTGGTCTCAGTGTCTACCCAAAACTATGTTCTGGATGGAAATTTGTGGTCGTAACCCCAATTCAGGCAAGAAGAAGAGAATACCATATTACTATAGACCATATGGCATACCTTATACAATATATTACAAAGATAGTAATACCATATTAGTGATATGGTGTGTAGATTGAGGAACAGCTCTCTGGAACATGGTATGAAAATGCTTTAAAGATTCCAAGAACCTTTACTCCTGGGGTTAAAAAAATACATTGTTGTGCTTTTTTTGTTGTATTACATGCTTCTCATGCCATAAAAAATACATATCAAACGTTTATTTAGCAACTACTCTTTCACTGTTACTTTGTGAAGTACTAGGGATATAAAGATAAAGATAAAATAGTATTTATCCTTAAAGAGCTATAAATCTAGTGGAGGACAGAGGTAAAGAATTACAGACAATATGATAGGTAGGTGGATGTGAGAGAATAAACAGCTAGCTCTTTGAAGAGATTTGAGAAGGCTTTACTAAGAGGTTGTATTTGAACTGTCTTTTGAAGGACGAATAAGATTTTAATGTTTTGTCAGGTAAATCAGGGAGTGAAGAGCAGTATTTTCAAAGATCCTGCCACATGAAAAGTTCATACCATATTTAGAAATTGGTATAGTTTTAGTATAGGGTTTGGGGGAGGATGAGGGAGAACTTAGGTCCACGGGTTTTAAGTAATCATGCGCTTCAGTTTATGGCACAGTATTAGACATTGGTCTATGTTGGAACCCTCTTGTTTGCCCACAGGCACCCACTCCATCTAATTCTTTATTTAGATATGTACGTATTCATGATGGAAAATATGATATTGTTTTGTCTCTGTTTTTCATCTACATAAAGGGTATTGTGCTGTAGATGTTATTTTTGGCATGGATACTGGGTGAGGAGTGACAAGAGATGAGACTAGAAAGAGAGGTTGACACCAGTTTTTGAAGGAACGTTTAATTTCTTTGGGGACAGTACAAATGAACGCTCGAAGGTTATGTGGATTGAAGGACGTTGCACCAAGACTCTACTTTGTTCCAAACACCAGTACTTAGGACTGAGGGGTTAAGGTGCCAGACTGCCTAGGTTTTGAGTCCTGGCATCACTACATTCCTAGCTGTGGATAAGTTCCTTTACATCTCTGAACCCCAACTTCCTCACTTTAAAAAAGGAATAAAAACAGTGCCTACCACATATGGTATTTTTGAGGGTGAAATGAGTTAATACATGTGAAGTGTCTAGAACAGTGCCTAGAACATAGTAAGCACTCAAAAGTTAACTTTATTATTATTCTTATGATTTGGTTTTCAATTCTTATTTTACAATAAACGTCCTACTTGTATTCTTCCTACTGCCTTTGGAATAACATTAGCAGGACATAGATCTTTAAGGTTGTAACTTAGCAGAGAAGAGGGAGAAAAGACAAATAATGTTGAGAGGAGTGGAAAGAGCTCTGTACTTAACATTGAGATACCTAGGTTCAAGTTTCTGCCATGTGATTTATTTGTGATACTAACTTGGACTTGTAACATAAACCTTAGTTTATTCCTTTGGAAAGGCAAATAATACATACATCACAGACTTTTTATATAGATTAAATGAAATAGTGAAAGTACCCAGTACATGGCAGGCACCTAATAATGGTAGTTCTCTCTGGTATTTATTGGATGTGTGCTATCCATGTACTTTGGTTTAAAATAAATTCCTCTCCCTGGACTATCTTGTCTGTGGGCTCTTTTACTATTCAAGGTGTAGTTGGGCCTATGTAGATGTACCCCATTAGCACAGCTCTTAAGGAAGGGCTTGCTTCTTAAACAATCCTTTCTCTTCAACTGTAGGTTCAGAGAGCGGGTGCTTTCTTTGATGAAGGCTGTCATCGCATCAGAAGGATGTTCTCTTGGCTTCTGTCAGACAGTTATGGTTGCTTTGGTTGGACTTTTCTGAGGCACACAACTGCCTATCTGGTGTTTCATAAAATTACAATATAAAATATATTATCTTTGAAACACATTTGTAGTAGGTATTCAGTTAACACTTTTCAGGCGTTTCACATCATATTATTGGAACCATTACTGTGTTGGTCTCCCCCACTACAAGGGCAGGACTGATTTCTATTTATTTCTGTGTCCCCCAGTGCCAAGCACAGTCCCTAACATATGCTAGGTGCATAATAAAGGTTTGATGAATAAAGGAAGAATTAATAATGGCAAGGGAGATAGTACAAAGGTGACAACTGCCTACCCCTGTATATGTAACTCCCTTCCCATTTTTTTCTTTTCTCTTTTTTTTCCCCAGCTCTTTTCACTCTTCCCAATGAACAGTGTTATGAGTCGCTTACTAGCCTTAATCCACCTTTCTAGAAGACAATATTTCTTTCGTTTCCTCTCTTCATAAATATCAAAGGTGGCATATCTCCATTATAAAGAAATGGTCTCATCAACTTCTGGAAAAATGCTAGTGGTTAATCAGTTACTTTTTATTTAAATATATATGCTTAATGCTGCATTACCTTGTAAAACCCCCAGGCTGATTTATGGTCTCAGTCTGCCTTAATTAACATCGATTCCAAGGGAATAGTAAATGTGAATGGTCTTCACAATTGAGGTTGAACAATGAACTCCCTAGGTGTTGTCCAATTTGTAACATGATTTACATGGACGCAAACCCTTCCTTTCCTGGGGTTATCCCTTTTTCATCTGGTGTTTAGGACGGGTTATATATAATCCATAGATAGGAACACTTGCTGTCAAATACTTTTGCTGATTTAGAGCAAGGCCACAGAATGGTCACTATTAATAAAGAGGCAGAAAAAAAAAACTTAATCTGAGGCTTTGCAGGGATTCCAGGTTCTTGCTATGTGTCATCGCTTGTCCATTCTGTGGCGGTTTTACGAAGTGGCCATAATGAAAGTCAGATTAAATGCACAGGACATATACATTGAATCAACAACCATTGGAGTCTCCGGTGCTGGAAGAGTTACAAGAGCCCCATGAATTCAAATTTATTGCAAAAGAATCCACAGGGTGGGGGGATGAATGTCTGCTGAATGGTACTACCTGACACGGGACACCAAAAAACTTTCCAGAGTGAGTGATTTAAGTGTAAGGTTTGGCTTGTAAAGCTGCCAGCTGCTTGGTTTCAAAACTTGAAACATTTCCAAAACATTGGATGAGGCACTTTATATGTGCACTAGAGTAAATACTCTGGTTTTACTGCCAATTTAAATGTGCTCAGTTTACAGTAATGAGCTTGTATAGGCATTACCTTGTTTATAGAAAGTGGAACAGGAAGAAATGAACATTAACCATTACCAGTAGCAATTCCCATTGCCTTCTACTATAACATTGATGCCAAGCACGGTTTCTTCCAATTTGGGAATATGTCACAACTGACATTAGTATATGCTTGGCTTTAATGCCATGTTGGTTCAACAGAGTAACAACTGCTGTTAATTCAGTGTGCCTCTGTCAAGGCTGCTCAGACCAGTAGGTTGTTTCTTACCATTTCCTAAAACAGATGTCAGCAGCATTCCCAGATATGGGAATCATGGGACAGTAGAGTAGGTAGGGTAGGCTTTAAGGTGCCCTGATTACACATAATTGAGTTTATTTTAACCTAGTCTGTTATTTAAATAGTGAATCTGTCACAGGAGTCATTTATTTTCTCTTAAAAATTATTTGGGTGTGTTCCGATGCTGCACATGGAAGCAGTGGCCTTAGTCTTCTGGGATGGACTGACACAGGACCCTATTTTTGTACTACTGGGACACTTATCCTAGAGATAGGTAGATATATTTAGACTGAAATACACACAGATTGCTCTGCTTGGCAAAGAAAGGAAGTATAGAAATCTAAGGAGATCCTAGCAAGCACAGTAACTGGAAGAGAATAGGCACTCAATAAATACTTGTTTAAAGGGAGAGAGGGAAAGAAGGAAGGCATAAATGGGAAGAGACCATGGAAATTTGTGGTTTAAGAGACATGTCCTCGAGAGTGTCCTTTAGATTTCAAGAGGCAGAGAGACACAGACAACAGGAGGGTGGGGAGAAGAAGGCACATAGGGAAAAATAACTGAGGGGAACAGACATAAGCAGACATGACCAGAGTGATATGGCTTTCAAGAGATTCAGAGATTGGAACACACATTATAAAAGACATTGAGTGCCATTGATCTCAAAGCCCTTTTGAATTTTTGTCTAGGTGGGATAAAGACTCTCAATTGCCAGGGACTCCTTGTTGTCTTTATTTTGGCTTTTCTTTGCATGGCTTCTGAGAGCCTTTTGAGCCAAGTACACATACTTACAAACATCAGGATGATACTACCTAAGGAACACCACACTTCTCCTACAGTATAATTTCTTCCCCACTTTGTGGGATGCTAATAAAATGCAGGAATTTACCGCAACTAAGAGCATGATACATGTCTGCAAATAGCAGGATTCTGATGACATGAGCATATGGCTCAGATTCTTCTCATGCCATAGGCTCTTTGTTTTCTGGCTGATCTTGCTTTCATGCTTTTTCTTTTTTTTTTTTTTAAGGTTGCGTTTAGTCAATCCATTTATTTTTTTATTTTTTTTATTTTACTGGGAGGTCCCGGAGATCGAACCCAGGTCCCTCCATATGGCAGACGGACGCCCAACCATTTGAGCCACATCCGCCCCCATGCTTTCATGCTTTTTCTGACAGCATTTTGCGTGGTGAAAAAAGAAGAGAAAATAATAGTTTTAGTCAGCATTGAATAGTGCAAAATATTGAATGCCTGAATTTTGAACTTTCCTGGGAGATGAGTCCTACTTCTTTTCTGTTCTCCCTGTTGTGCCCTCTTCCTTTCCACCTCCCTTCCACCTCCCTTCATCTTCGGCTCCCTCTCAGTTCATTGTTTCTCAATTTGAAATCTATAAGGCTTATTTTGTCAGTCTCTTCTATTGTAACAGAACTATATTTAAAAATAAATACTTGTTTTCAAACTCTATTTTTAAGTCTGTGTTTTATCTTTCAAAAGTCTCCTCTTTCTGTTTCCTCCACAGTATTTTTTCACTCCTTTTTTTAAAATCACTGTTTTTCCCAAATTTGTGATGAATTTTTAACATATTGATAAAATTAAGTTTTCTCTTTCCGTCATCTTCCTTCTTTTCATGCTTCTCTTTGACTACCTTTATGAGCTTTCTAACTGACTTACTCTCTATTCCCTGTGCATTTTCCTGATTTCTGGGCCTTGCTTGCCTGAATGCACCCTACTTACTTATGATGTGGTAGAAGCTGGTGTTTAGATTCCAGAGGGCAGCTAAATCATTTGAGCTTGTGGAGAGTCGGGGAACTTTTAGGAGGCAGGGAGAGAAGCTAAACTTCCATTACTTTCTTCTCTGTTACACCTCTCAAACCAGAGTATCAGATAATCTTCAGAGAGGAGCTAGAGTCAAGGAAAAGGGCCTGATCAGGCCAGCTAAATCATTTTATTAGGGATAGAGTTTCTTCCTTTTCCTTCCCCCTCCTTTATTCCAGGTCACAGTCCCCCATTATATCTTGTTTCTCTGAAGTGTTCTTCTAACATGTCAGCTCACACCAATCTCTCCCTTTTTGGAATTGAACTCTTGCAATGCTTATCTCTACCATTCATCTTGGCACTTAATAACAGAGTACCTTACATTATTTAACTTTCCTGAAAGTAATCTTGTCTTTGCAGCATGGTTGTAAGTTCTAAGATAGCAGAATGCATGTCTTCTGTGGATTTTCAGTCATACTTACAAACAATACCGTATTTATAATAAGCATTTAGTGAATATTTTAGTTTTTCTGTAAAATCAAATTTCTGTTTGGCTTTTTCTTTCCCTCTTAGTTCCAACTCCATTATTTCTATTCTATCAACCTATTTCATAGGGGAGGATGTGGGAGGGAGTTCTGCAGGTCCTCAATCTTATGAAGTGGTTGCATTGAAACAAAGAGCCATAACTCTTCTTTACACTCTTCTTTAGACTATTATTTTTTTTATTTATAGGTTTTATTTTATTTTTTTGTTATTTTTATTTTTGTTATTTATATGTTTTAAAAGCTTAGTATGGAGGACAGTCTGGTGGCTCCTCAAAAAGTTAGACATAGAATTACCATATGAATGGCAATTCCACTTCTAGGTACATATCCCAAAGAATTGAAAACAGGGACTCAAAAAGACACTTGCATATAATGTTCAAAGTAGCATTATTCACAATAACCAAAAGGTGGATACAACACAAATACCCATCAACAGGATGAATGGGTAAACAAAATGTGTATACATACAGGGAATATTATTCAGCTATAAAAAGGAATGAAGTTCTATGGCATGGATAAACCTTGAAAACGTCCTGAGTGAAATAGGTCAGACACAAAAGAGCAAATATTGTATAATTGCACCTATAAAGAATATCTAAAATAAGCAAATTCATAGAGACTGAAAGTAGTTTGGAGGTTACTAGAGACTGTGGGGAGGGAGATTGGTAGAGTATTGCTTAATGGGTATGGAGTTTTTGTTTGGAGTGATGAAAAGTTTTTGTAATGGGTGGCCATGAATGTAGCACAACATTGTAAATGTATTTAATTCCACTGAATTGTACACTTAAAAATGGTTAAAATTGGAAGTTTTGTGCTGTATATATATAAACACAATAAATTTTAAAAAAAAAAGTTTTCTAGCTGCTGCTAAAAGTTGCTACCCAAGATTTCCACTTCTGGCAATGAAGTAAATATATTCTGAAAGGGTCTACCACATTGCCACTAGATCTTGGATGAATTCATATATATACACATATACACACATATATACATATTTATATACACACATATGCATTTATTTCTCTTTATTTTCCAATTTGTTGATACTATTTTGATTATATATTGACCTCTGACCTTGTGTCCTGGGACTTTGCTAAATTTATACATATAGTAAATTTTTTGTAGATTTTTAGGAATTTCTGCACAATCATGTCAGAAAATAAAGATAATACTGTTTCTTTTATTTACAACCTTTTTTGCTTTTTATTTCTTTTTCTTGCCTTATTACACAATATAATATTAAAGACTCATGTTATATTAACTAGAAATAGTGCAACATTAAGCTATCATTACATAAATTATTTTTAATGTATTGATCGATTAAAGAACAGTGATCTGAAATGGAACAGGAAGCTGAAAGAAAACACAAAAGCTTGAGTGTCTCTAGAGGCAAATGCCAATACCAGTTCTAGGAACAGGAGAGTAAGCGTGGTACCTATTGCAAGTAGAAGATCTGAACCTGAGGCTTCTGCATTAGGGTAGATCTTTGAGGAGAACTGAAGTGTTCCAAATTGGCAGTGTCCCTGGAACTTGGCAGAAGTGAATTCAAATCCTTCAAAGAGAAAAGCAAACCCAATTTAGGCCTTCACAGTTCCCACAAATTAATCAGTAAAACAAGATTTTTCACACACACACACACAAAATCAAAAAAGGAGACAAGCCATCATGAATAAGAGTCAGCACAACAAATTATATATTCCCCACATTCTTCAGATAACTAAAATGTTCATAAACAAAATATCAAAAAATATGCACAAAATATTAAAAGAAGTAAAAGGTGAAATCTTGCAAATGTGAGCAAGGAATAAGAGATATAAAGAATGACTTGGCAGATTTGAATATTGAAATTAGCAGATTAAAGTCAGGTAAACAATTGATAAACTGGATGATAGATCTGAAGATATTACTCAACTGCAGCACAGAGAGACAAAAAAATGCAAAGTATGAGTGGTAAAAAGACATTGAGGATAGACTAAAAAAGGTGTAACAATTAGAGTTCCAGAAAGAGAATAGAGAGAATAATATTCAAAGAAACAATGATAATAATTACAAATATTCCAGCACTGATAAATGACAAAATTTACATAGGCTATAAGCACAACATTTAGTAGGAGGATAAATAAAAGAGAAACTGATACTTAGATATATTATGGTAAAACTTAAGAACATCAAAGACAAAGACAAGATCTGAAAAGCAAATCATCAACAAAGAAATAAGTAGACACCAACAGCAGGCTTCCTATAAACACCATTGCAAGATAGAAAACATTGGAATAATATCTTTGAAGTGCTGAAGGAAAATAACTGCTAACTTAGAATAGTATGCTCTTCTGGGGAATTCTTTGAGAATGAGGATGCAATAAATTCATGTTCAGACAAATAAAGATGGAGACATTGTACCTTCCACAAATCTTTAATAAGTGAAATTCTAAAGATTGTCAAGAAGGAAAAGTACTTCAGGAGAAGGTGTGAGCTGAAGCAAAGATTAGTGTGAATAAAAATCAATAAAATAACTTCTTAAATATAATAAGGTATTTCCTGTATAAACTAATATTTTCATAACAAGTAAACCCTTGGAGAAGAGTGGCTAGATTTAGTGTTCTATGGTCCTTGTATTGTTTGGGAGAAAGGTTGATTAATTAACTTTAGACTTCAAGTTGTGAAATATGCCTGAGGAAATATCATGGATAGCCAATAAGAAAATAGAAATATAGTATACAACTTCCAAACCAATAGAAGGATGGGGAATTGAATTATAAAACAAACAGCAATGCTCCTAACCAGTTTTTTTATGAAAGCAAGAAAGGAGCAAACAGGAAGTAAGACAAGGCAAGACAAATAGAAAGCATCAAATCCAAGTACAACAGTAATCACAGTAATATAGATGTATTAAACTTGCCAATTAAAAGAGATTTTCATATTGAATAAAATAATATCTAGCTATACATCATTTACAGAGATACATCAAAATAATAAAGACATGGTTGAGAGCGAAAGGATGGAAAAAGATCGCTCCAGGCAAGTTCTAGCGAAAAGCTTTGGTAGCTATACTAATATGAGAATAGACTTTTAGGCACAAAGCATTATTAGTAATAAAGAGGGTCACCTCCTGTTGATAAATAGTTCTGTTTTACCAGAGAGATCTGATAGTCATAAATGTATATTCTCTAATAAAATAACCTTAAAGTTTATATAGATAAAAAGGATAGACAAGTCCACCATCAGGGTGGGAGATTTCAACAGAGCTTTCTCAATTATCAGTAGGGCAGGCAGATAAAATATTAATAAAGATCAAGATGATCTGAAGAACGCATTTCACAAAATTGATGTGATGGACATTTGTTGAATCCTACACCCAATAATTAGTACATTAAGGCAAGAAAAATAAAGACAGTATCTAAGAATAAATAAATAAATAATTCAGGATAGCGGTTACTTCTGTGGTCATGGTGGGTCAGGCAGGAAAATAGGACCAGGGAGAAATACAAGTAGCTTCAGTGATGCTAATAATGCTCTAGTGCTTAAGTAGTATGTTCATATTGCCTTTTAATATAATGCATATTAACTCACATGTAAGTTACATATATTTTTTGTATATTTTAAATACAACATAATCAAAGAAACTTTTGCAGCCCCAATATACTCTTTAATCTCTTCATTCTTCAGTGTGTTACAAATTTTATTCTGGAGTAGGAGGTATGGTATTGTATTTCTAATCTTATCAGGAAAGATGCTAGACAGTGATTCATGCCCTCTCCCAGCAGACATTCCATTCCAGTTAACATTAAGTGCCTACCATATCCATTATGTCTTTTAGTACCAACAACAACTCATAAAATGTCAGTGGACACTTCTTCACAGCCATAGAAAGAAAGTTAGCTTTTATGAGCTAAGCCATCCTGTCATTTTAGAAACCAAGACCAGAAGGGGACCTTCTTTCATGGGCCTTCTGTTTCTTTTGCCTTCAATTAGAGCATCACAGAATTATATAATAAGTCAAGAGGACCTTGGGATTTAGTCCACCTCCCTTGTTTTGCAGATGAGGAAACTAAGCAACCATCAATTGACTTAGCTAGGGTCAAATGGCTTTTCTACTTTCAGATAGCTCTAGAATAAAAAGTCCAAATCTTCCCTTATAACTATTCTGAAATTCAGCAAATAGCAAGCCAGAATTTTCTGGGTTCTCATAATAACATTTGTAAGCTTTTGAGTTGAAACCGTTTATAAACTTTAACGTGAATAATTTTTGGCAGTATTGGACATATTTTAAGGCAGTGTTTAAATTATTTCATTTCCCACAAACTCACATTTAAAGATGAACTTTTATGAATAAGAAAGATGCTGAATTCCCACTCTTTTATTTAGCAAATTTTTATTGAGTATTTACAGTGTAAAGAGATAGTCACTGAAGGAGAAGGTTAATTTTTCAAAACCTTTATTTTGCTTTTCATTTTGAAATAATTTCAAATGTAGAAAAAAAAGTTACAAAAATAGTGTAAAGAATTCCTTATACTCTTCATTCATCTTACCCAAATGTTTACATCTTTTTTATAACCACAGTACAGTCATCAAAATCAGGAAATTAATATTGGCACAATATTATTTAATTTAAATCCTCTTTCAAATTTCACCACTTGTCCCAAAAATATCTTTTTCTCTGGTCCAGGGGCCAATCCATGATTATATGATGCATCAAATTTTCATGTCTCCTTTATGTCCATTAATTTGGAGCCGTTTTTAAGTCTCTCTTTGTCTTTTATGACCTTGGCACTTTTGAAAAGTATTGTTCAGTTCTTTTGTAAGCTGTGCTTTAATTTGGGCTTGCCTGATGTTTCCTCATGCTTCAACTTTAGGTTATGCCTTTTTGGAAAGAATATCACAGAAGTTATCATGTGTCCTTCTAAGGGCATCAAATCAGGAGCATGTCACATCAATTTGTCCAGTTATTGGTGATGTTAAGTTCAATCATTTGGTTAAGGCAGGCATTCCACAGACCCCCAAGAGGTCTGTGGAATCATGAGCTTGAATTGAAAATTAAAAAAGCATTGTTCTTGTGGGGACGTGTTAGTGCAGGTGTGTCATAAAACTATTGGCCACTACATTCTGAGAAGGGGTCCATGGTTTTCACCTGACTGGCAAACTGGTCTGTGGAACAAAAAAAGGTTAAGAACCCCTGGGTTAAGATAATGTCTGTCAAGTTTCTCCAATGTAAAGTTATTGTTTTCCCCTTTGTAAATAGTAAGTATTTTGAGGGAAGATACTTTGAGACTATGTAAATATCTAGATTTTCATTATACTTTTGCCTGCTAATTTTACCATCCATTGATGATTCTTACCTGAAGCAGTTGTCACTGTGGTATTTCCTAATTTCGTCATTCCTTCACATCAATTAGTTGGAATTCTACTCTGAGAAGTGTTTACTTATTCCCTATGTATTTAAATATTCAACTTTTATTTATATAATTATGAATTCATTGATGCTTTTTTCATTCTATAGGTTATAATTCATTACTATCATTTATTTTGTTGCTTAAATTATCCAAGTATTGGCCATTAGGAGCCTCTTCACATTAGCTCCTGAATCCTTTTTTTTTTTTTTTTTTTTTTGTTGTTGTTGTTGTTGAAGTATGTCATTCATACAGGAACACACATAAATAATAAGTGTATAGCAATAGTTGTGAACTTACAAAAAAACATAGATAACATCATACAGGGCTCTCATACCTCACCCTACCACCAATACCTTGCATTGCTGTTAAACATTTTTAACTAATGATTAAAGAGCATCCTAAAAATATTATTACTAACCAAAGTATTTTCCCCCAACCCACCCTATTATTATTATTATTTTATATCATTTATACATGAACATACATAAACAATAAGTGTATGGTAAAAGTTGTGAACTTACAAAGCAAACATTCATAACATCATGCAGGGGTCCCATATATCAACCCTCCACCAACACCTTGCATTGTCATGAGACATTTGTTACAAACTGTGAAAGAATATTGCCAAAAATCTTACTACTAATTATAGTCCTTATCTTACATTTGGTGTATTTTTCCCCCAACCCACCCTATTATTTTTTTTAAATATATTTTTATGACAAAAGTTGTAAACTTAGACAAAATAATCATGCACATGTACAGAATTCCCAAGCAACACCCCTCTATCAACACACCACACCATGGTGGAACATTTGTTGCAGATTATGAGATAATATCATCCAATTATTGCCAGGTCCACAGCGTACATTTGGCACACATTTTCCATACTCCCCCATTATCAGCACAGTACATCTTTGGTATAGATGGAAGAATATTACAGTATTACTGTTAACCACAGACCATAGGTCACTCCAGTTGTATTTTTCCCATGCCTCTCCACATTTCCACCACCCTGCAATAGTGATGGTGTACATCTGCTCTAGCTCACAAAGGATACTCTTGCATCTGTACCATCAACCACAATTCTCATCCACCTCTGGGTTTACTGTGCTATTTAGTCCCTAGATTATTCTCTAGCTTTCACTCAACTGGCATTTACATCCCTAGACTACAATTTTCAGCCACATCCCCATTTATAAATCAGCTGTTACTCACTATAATGTGAACTCTGTACATTTCCACACTTTTATACTAAAGCTAATTAAAACTTCTACATACATTAAATATTAGTAGTCCATCTCAATCCCCCTCTTATCTCCTTTAAGAATCCATCACCTACCACCAGGTCTTGAAGATATTTTCCTACATTTTTTTCTGGAAGCTTTATGGTTCTTGCTTTTATATTTAGGTTTTTGATTCATTTTGAGTTAATTTTTGTATAAGGTGTGAGATAGGGGTCCTCTTTCCTTATTTTGCTATGGCTCTTCAGTTTTCTCAGCACGATTTGTTGAGTGGACTGTTCTGCCCTAGCTGGGTGGGTTTGACAGGCTGGTCAAAAATCACTTGACCATAGATGTGAGGGTCTGTTTCTGAACTATTAGTCTGGTTCCATTGGTATATGTTTCTGTCTTTATGCCACTACCATGCTGTTTTTACCACTGTAGCTAGGTAATATGACTTACAGTCCGGAAATGAGAGTCCTCCAACTTTGCTTTTCCATTTTAATATGTTTCTGGCTATTCAGGACCCCTTTACCCTTCCAAATAAATTTGATAATCATGTTTTACATTTATTTTAAAAATGTTGGTGAAATTTTTATCAGGATTGCATTCAATCTGTACATCAATTTGAGTAGAATTGACATCTTAATGATATTTAGTCTTCCAATCCGTGAGCATGGAATATTCTTCCAATTATTTAGGTCTTTTTAAATTTCTTTTAACATAAGTTGTAGTTTTCTGAATGTAAGTGCTTTACATCATTGGTTAAATTTATTCCTGAATATTTGGGTTTTATCTGTCCTATTTTATTTTCACCACTCTTTTAACACTTTTAGTTACTTTTATTGATATAATCTTCATTTCTAGACTCTCATCTAGGCCTCTCTCTCCTTTCTTTTCTTTTCAGGCTGTAGCACACCCTTTAGTATTTCCCACAAACCAGATCTCTTGGTTACAAACTCTCTCAGTTTCTGTTTATCTGTGAATATTCTAAACTCGCCCTCATTTTTGAAAGACAGTCTTGCCAGATATAAGATTCTTGGCTGGAAGTTTTTCTCTTGCAGTAGCTTAATATATCATACCACTGTCTTCTTGCCTCCATAGTTTCTGGTGAGAAATCAGCACTTAATCATACTGGGTTTCTCTCATATGTTATGCATTGCTTTTCTTTTGCTCCTCTCAGAATTCTCTCTTTGTCTTTGGCACCTGACATTCTGATTAGTATGTGCCTTGGAGTTGGTCTATTTGGATTTTTTTGGATGGGAGTATGTTGTGCTCTTTGGACATGGATATCTATGTCCTACAATAGGGTCGGGGAATTTTTCTACCATTATTTCTTCAGTTATTCCTTCTGCTCCTTTTCCCTTCTCTTCTCCTTCTGGGACACCCATGACATGTATGTTTGCATGTCTCTTGCCCTCATTTAGTTCCCTGAGACCTTGTTCAAGTTTTTCCAATCTTTTCTTCATCTGTTCTTTTGTGTGTTCACTTTCAGGGGCCATTTCTTCAAGCTCACCAACCCTTTCTTCTGCCTCCACAAATCTGCTATTATATGATTCCAGTGTATTTTTAATTTCATTTATTTCACCTTTCATTCCCATAAGGTCTGCTATTTTTCTGTGTATGCTTTCAAATTCTTCTATGTGCTCATCCAGTGTCTTTTTTAAAAAACAATTTATTGAAGTATATCATTCATAATGAACATACATAAACCATAAGTGTTCAGCAAACATCATGAACTTACAAAACAAACATGCATAACATCATACAGGTCTCCCACACATCATCCCCCTGAAACACCCTGCATTGTTGTGAAACATTTGCTAACAAATCATGAAAGAGCATCGTCAAAGTATTACCACTAACTATAGTCTGTATTTTCCTCCCCTATATGTTTTTTTAAGGATTTATTTATTTATTTACTTTTATCTATTTTTATCCCCCTCCTCCCCCCGTTTTTGCTCTTTCCGTGTCCAGTCACTGGACAACTCTCTGTGTCCATTTCCTGCCCTCTCTTCTTATCCTTCTCCTCCTGTCTTCACTGGAATTCGACCCTCGAAATCTCTGATGTGGGAGAGAGGCGTCCGGCTGCCTGTGCCACCTTAGTTCCTGGTTTTTCGGTTTGTCTCGTCTTGGCTCTCTCTTGTGTCACTCTCCTGTTACATCATCATCTTGCTGCGTGACTTGCAGGGCCTGACGGTGGATCCACGTATGGGGCCTGGCAGCTTACCTGCTCTTGGGGCCCTGGTGGCACACCCGCATACGGGGCCTTGTGGCCCGTGCGCCTTCTATATTTTTCTTTGTTTTATTTTTACTGGGAGGTCCCGGGCCTCAAATCCAGGTCCCTCCATATGGGAGACAGAAGCCCAACCACCCAAACCACATCTGTCCCCCTGCTATATCTCTTAAAGTTGACCAAAGATACTCAAAGTTACAGTCTTTTCCCATACAGGTGGTCATATAATAAATCAGGCTTAGTTTTAACACCAGCATTCTAAAACCAGACCCAGGGAGAAAAACTAAGTCTGGGGACACATGCATGGTTTCTAATACAGTGAATGTTTAGCCTACCCTGATTATTACAAAATCAGATCAGCGAGAATATTTGCATCCAATGTTTTCTTAATATCCTTAATTTCTTTAGCCATCTCATTGAATTTATTAATGAACATCTGTGATTAGTTGTCTCAACTACTTTATGTCATCTGGAGGCTTATCTTGTTCCTTTAACTGGGCCCTATCTTCCTGTTTCTTGGTGTGGATTGTAATTTTTTGTTGGTGTCTTGACATCTGGTTTACTAGAGTGTTTATTCTGAGTGTAGTTTTTCTCTTTAGTTTAGGGCTTCTTGTCCTTTCTCCCTTGCTGGTTGTGTAGTTGGAGCCAAGGATGTAGTTGGTGCTATAAGCTGTGGAGGCTCAAGCTGTCCTCATTGCCCCAAGGACGAATGAAGCTTCTCCCAACTTTCTCCTTTGCCAGAGGTAGGGACAAGGCCACAGCTGTCTGGAATAATCCAAGTCATGCAGGCCTAGACTCTAGTAGCCCAGAGAGACTGATGAAGCTTCACGCCCCTTTCTCTCCTACCTGGGACAGGGATGGAGCTGCAGATGTGGGCAGCAGTCTATGTAGTACATGTCCAAGATGACCGCAGTTGCCCTGGTAGACTTATGATTATTCAGTCTGTACCAGCTAAATGTACCTGCTGTTACCTGGATAGGCTAGTGCAGGACCTGCCAGCTTCCTCCCTGCTAGAGTTGGGACTGAAGCCTAGGCTAGGTCTGCAGGCCAATCTGGGTGAAAGAAACCAGTCTCTACCGTCACTGTGATTTTCAGCCAGCCCAGCTTCCCCTCATGCTTGGTGTGGAGTCAAAATGGCGGCTACTGGCCTCCTCCTGACTTTGATAGGTTCAAACTTTAGCTGTTCTTAGGGTTATCTTTTAGCCAGCCGAATTTACTAATCAGTAGCTGAAATTGGTGACCAACCATCTCTTCCTCCTCTGTTTTTGGGAAGTGGAGCTTCCAATTCCAGCCGTGGAACAGCTCCCGAGGCGGCTTGTGCCTCCAGTGGAGAGTGGGCACCGTGGCGTGGAGTGCTCTACTTACGAATCTTCTCTGCAGATGGGCAGTCTCCTTCCATTCTTTCAAGGATTTTCTCAGGATGCACTTCTGGTCTCCTGGATCCCCCAAACAAGTGCTCTAGATAGCTGTGGGTGATCACCAACTGCCCTATAGCAGGAGATGATTTTAGGAGCTCTTTACTCTGCCATCATCTTGCTGGTTGTCTCCTGAATCGTTATGATATGTCCCCATCAGTTGGGGGGTATTTACTTGATTTCTGGCACCACAGTGTTCCAGGCTCATCTTGTTCTTTCCCTGCTACCGCCTGAAATAAACCATTTCTCCAAGGAGCTCTATTCAGAGAAGATCACATTAGATAGCAGAAATTTTTGAAATTACCCAGTACTGTAGTAGGAATTTGGTATCCCATGTACCAGCAAAGTTGTCAGTTTTTTTTGTTTGTTTTTTTTTAATTAGAGAAGTTGTATGTTTACAGAAAAATTATCCATCAAATACAGACTTCCCATATATTACCCTGTCAGCACCTTGCATTAGTGTGGTACATTTGTAACAATTCATGAAAGAACAACTTTATAATTGTTCAGTACAAGTTTTAAAAATGTAATATAAGTCTGGTTCTGCAGAAATAATATAGTAAAAATTTTAAACATTTTAACCTTCAGCATATCAGGAAAAAGTCATCACATTTACCATATGGGTCCAATTGACCCCTTTAAAAATATTTATTTATTTATTTATTTATTTATTTATTTATTTATTTATTGAGATAATGGGGCCAGGGATTGAACCCGGGACCTTGTATGTGGGAAGCTGGTGCTCAATCACTGAGCCACATTGACTCCCCTGAGTTGGGTTTTTTCTGTTTGTTTGCTTGTTGTTTTTTGTCTTTGTTTTTAGGAGGCACTAGGAACCAAGCCCGGGACCTCCCATGTGGGAAGTAGGTACTCAACTGCTTGAGCCATATCTGCTTCCCAGTGTATTATTACTTTTTTTTTTTTTTAAAGTCATGTTGCAACTAATTTATAGGTGTAAGATTAAAGAGATAGTAAAAGCAACAAAATAAGAATTTAAACATAGCAAACCAAATTTTTATTCCTTATTTTCCTGGTTTTTGGCAGTATATATACCTGAAATGGGCAGTGACCTTTGGATGCACCTAACTTCTCAACAGCCATCATGTATGAATCTGGAACATATTCATTTCATAAGTACTAAGTCAAGACTTTAAATACATCTCTAAAAAGTTTTAGCTCATCATTACTTCTGGTTCTTTTTGCATAAGCTTTTTCATAATGCAATACTTCTGAAAACTTTGAAGTCACATGATTTAGCAGAAAAAGAGGATGGTCATCTTTTTGTTCCCTAATTACAAATACATTTTCATTTTTAGCTTTATAAACACCAATTAGATGGATCCATCCAATGAACTCATTTTATGTCTACGTAATACCTCTCTTCCCAATCACCTTTGTATGTACATCTGTCTTCAGCGTTTGTCCATTTACGAATCATATCAAGTAAATTTTGATGCACAAATATTATAAGAGATGAAAGAATGTCACATGTCCTTCTAGCAAAACGGGATGGTCCAGATTCTTGCTGCAAATTATTGCAGGATGAAGTCCTTCCTATTCAAGGACCAGCTGGATTAGAATATCATATCTCTTTCTTGCTTTAGAAATACATTTTTTTACTCTTTGAATTTTGAGTTTGAGAAAATTTATCTATCTTAAAGACTCATAATCCAAGATTTGCTTAAATGGTCAATTTCACTCCCATTAAATAGAGTCTAAAGTGCTGCTTTCTCTGTGCCTTCATCTTCTTACTCATCTAATAATTGTGAAATGTCTTGCTCCATCAGTTTTCTTCTCTTTCTCATTATGGTCATAAATGAAAAATTCTCAATTCTTACCCGTGTTCAATGAAAGTTACAAAGAATATGGCACACCAGGTGTTCCCAGATTTCTTTTATACCTTCTTGAAAGGTGATGCATTACTTTGGACAACACAATAAGAAAACTTAAGGATAGTGTAATAATGGTGCCTTATTTATTTATTCATTTCTCAGAAATTACATAATTGTTTTGTTTTCTTGTTATTTTAATCTCTTTAGTTGGGAATAATTGATGATGAAATAGCAAAATATTTCAAGATATAGAATAAATAAGATCACTGAAACCCATAATATATCTTCAATTTAGAAAATGATCGGTGTATGGACCCAATTCATAATGGTTAGAGGATGAGTTTGACTCATGTAAAAAATAAATTATTTTTCTCTTTGATCTTTGGAAGACCTCTAAGAAACAATAAAAGTCATGAGGTATCAATCTTTACAAATAGAACTGTTCAACAGAGAAACTAAAAATTGAAAATTGGATCCAGTGTATCCTGATGATATTACAAAGATTAAGAAGTTCGGTTCAGTAAAACAGTGAATAAAAAGAATAAGGAATATTGGTAAGACCTCTTCCTCCATAACTTGATAATATTCCAGAATTGAATCCTTAATGAAACTAACCTCTTAATTTTCTTTTGTTACTTTGGAGCTCATCACATTGTGTTACAAAGGAGAATACAGATATATGAGCTGTGAGTAGTTTAAAAATTAGTTAACTAGAGTACAGCAAACTAGACCAAGAGTCCAAGAAGTATAGCTTGAGCTTCGATATTAATTAGCTATGTTTCTTTGGGCTGAGCAATCATGGAAATAACAGTAGTGGAAAGAGCAGTTGACTTTGAACAGAGCCATAACAAGAACTTCCTTCTTTGGACCCTTAACTCAATTTTATGATCTTTAATAGAGAAACTAAAATCCTACCTCACACGGTTGTTGTGAGTATTTAACAAACTACTAGACACTGTAAGACCCTGGAGGTCAGGAACTCTCTTAGTCATCTTTGCCTTTCCTATGTCTAGAGGTGTTTAAGCCTAGAATTGTCTTAAGTATTTATTGAATAAATGAATACATTATGTTAAGTGTATTTATAAACTGTGTATTATGCTGAACAATTACAAGGTCACTGGGTTTTTACTTAATACATTTGTAAAAAGTGCCACACAAATTTAAAGTCTTTTTTTCCCCTTTATCTTAAAAAGCCTTCAGGAAAAGAAGGCTTTAGTTTAATCAGTGCCTCCTTCTATACAGACCCATTGTTTATCAAATCAAGGAAAAGTATGAAAGGAAAGTTTTGGGATATTTTCTAAAGTTTTGGTTTTAAAAAAAACTGTAGGTCTGTACTTACTTAGCTTTATCTGTCATTATTAAGATAGTAGACAATAATAAATCAGTTTGTCATGGTCTTTTTTCCTAAGTTTGGCTAACTTTATAAATTCAGACATTTTTATTGTGGTGCCATAAATTTTAAAGGTAAAACACCTTTGCGTATTCTTTAAACTTTCATAATCTAAAAATAATAATTTGGGTTTGTCTCTTAATATTGATAAAAATTTTTAGAAATCTCTTTTCCTCCCTTTCCCCCTCTTCTTTAACTGATTTATTAGAAATCATGAGAAATTGACTTGAATAATTTCTTTAACCATTGGTCTCTTTGCCATTTTCATATACTCTCCATTTCATATACATAAGGAAACCAACACTATTAAGAAATCCTAGAGAGACCAATTTGCAGGTTATAGCCCATTTTCCTTTTGTTGAGCTATGTAACCTACTTGGCAAAAGGAAAGAAATCTAACTTGGATTTACATATGTAATTTATTTAATTCACTAGTTAGTTTGGTCATAGTGTTTTTGTTCAGTTAAGGATCTGGGTATAAATTAGGTGAATGCTTATTCTAGCACTATTCAGTTCCCCTGAAAAGTCACTTATGCTTCTGACAGAGAAACGCGAATCTGCAGTTTGATGGCTGTCAGTTTGGTCCTTGATTTAACTCTTATAGCTACTTGCCAGAGCTTGGACTATCAGTATTTTGTCAACCTCGGTATGTGGTTTGAGTGTATGTGAGACACTGTCTTTTCATCCTTCTTTGTCTCTTTCACTGGTTGCCAGGTTCACTAAAGGTAAGAACTCCATTTAAGTTTTGGATGACATTGAGCTAAAAATATCATAGAGGAAATTCCTGAATTGGGAGTGAGGCTGAAATACATATTATTTATGGTCTCTTATAACTCTTCAAATGCTATGCTTTTATTGTATGCCAGGAAGCATATGGAAAAAATATTGTTACCATGGGATTTCAATAATACTTGGTCATTGGCTGGCTTCTTATCACCTTTTTCATAGATTCTTTTGTTGTTTATTCCCTTAGATTTTTATTAACAATGAGTGGCAGAACTCAGAGAGTGGGAAAGCATTCCCTGTCTATAATCCAGCCACAGGGGAACCAGTGTGTGACGTTCAAGAAGCAGATAAGGTATGTCTTTATGTCTGTCTTGGAAAAAGATTCCTTGTGAAATAATTAGCTTTAAACAGCCAGTCAGTAAACATATGCTGTCTAGACCCACCATTTATTTTCATTATCACCTTTTTCATGAGAGTAGATAGTTCTTCCTTTAATTGGAGTGTTGTCTCTCTTCAGTTGTATCTCTTCCTCTCTAACAGGCAGATATAGATAAAGCAGTGCAGGCAGCCCGCCTGGCATTCTCTCTTGGTTCAGTGTGGAGAAGGATGGATGCTTCAGAAAGAGGACGTCTGTTGGATAAGCTTGCAGACTTGGTGGAACGAGACAGAGCAGTTCTTGCAGTAAGTAGCCTAACATTTAGTCTTTACCAAAACTTTACCATTCAATTGAAATTTATTTTCCTCAGTCTTTATGAAAATATCACCTGAAGCAGATCTGTGAAGAAAGCTAAGAATGCAATAATACACATGAAAAATGAGAGACAACAAAATACAATTGAAAGAGATGCAAGACTGGCAATTCTCAGGCGAATGTGGCTGGTGTCAGTAGGCCCATTTTGTAGGGACCATTTAGGTGCACAGATTCTGGATATTGACTCTCTACTCCCCCTGTGCTCTTTATACTTTGGTTCTGTGCTAGCTGCATGCTGACTCGTGGAGCATGTAATATCCATCTCATAAACATGTCAGTGTTCTAAAAAGTACTGGGAAATTGTTTAGATTGATTCCCTCTAGTAAAGGTGAATGAGTAGAGAGTGTTAACTAACAGGATATTTTAAAATGAGTTCTATCTTATATAAATACTAAGTGGATAAATTGCACTGTAAGTAACAATATTTTTATTGAATGGAAAATATTTCAATATTAACTTTGCCAGCAATCGAATAATTTTCACACCAAAATATTTTATAAAATGTCCCTAAAGAGAAGGAAATGAGATTATAAACATATTTTTTGTTTATTTCATTTGTTAAACTTGTATCACCTTTAATACTTCTCAAGTGAAAATATCTTTTCTCATGTCAGTGTGTTCGTCATTCTGTTTGTTACAGGCTTAACCGATTTAGAAACATGTCATTAAAATAACATCTATATCTAAAGCTGTTTAATATCACTATTTTCATTAAATGGACCTTGTGCTTTATTTACTCTTAATAGATAATGGTTGTTAACACAGATGTTTACAAAAATCCCAGCCTTTTAGTTGTTAAAGTATGAACTGCCCGTGAGGAAATCTTGTTTATTTGGTGGTAATAAATAAACTGGCTCTGCACTGTGGATATTCCATTACTCTGTTGGGGTCTTGGCAGCTGTAGAGGACATTTTATATTCTCCTCAGTTGCCTAACAAGCCCCTCACCCCTCTTCTCTTTATGGATTCAGATTACTGGTATAGATGCCAAAAAAATCCCCACTCAGCTCTGACCCCTAATATAACAGAAATGTTGTGTTTACATATTTGGATAGTGGTTGCTGGAAATACCCACATTCAAGACTGTGCACATATATACTCAAAGTGTTTTTTACTAGAAACCAAGCCAAACTGATAGTTCTAAAAGTCCTTTTATTTGGGAAACCAGAGTAGACCAGGTATTCCTTACCATTCATATTCATTTATATTCTCTTTCTCTCTTCTGCTCTAGAAATTATTTAGCATATCACTGAAAGATCACTGGACTTAATTTCTGTCCATTTCTTTTCCAACAGACCATGGAATCCCTAAATGGTGGCAAACCATTCCTCCAAGCTTTTTATGTGGATTTACAGGGCGTCATCAAAACTCTCCGGTATTATGCAGGCTGGGCTGATAAAATTCATGGGATGACCATTCCTGTAGGTACGTGAAATTTGAGTAAGTTGAAAAGGGAAATGTGAAGCTCTCCAGAAACACGTTGATCAGCAAATACAACAACGGTTCACATAGAACGCAAATAGATACATGCTTAAAGCACCTTGAGCTGAACAAAAAGCAAACAAATTGTATCACTAACTCTGATGGTGTCCTTATTTTTATGGGTAGACATTCTGCATATAAGTTCAAGGCCAAATCACTTAAATCAATACAGCAGTCAACTAATAAGCAGGTATCTATTTGTCAGCTGCTAAGTGTTTAGCACTGTACTAGATTAGATGCTTGGAGTGTGGGAGGGGCATTGGGTTGAAAGGAGGTTGGGGAAAATTTAAAGAAAATTAAGACTTGGCCCTTGCCCTCTTGAAACACAAGACTGCTGCTCATTTGAAATGAAATACTCTAAAATGTTGACATTTGTTGTCTATCAGTGTGAGATAATGAATGATTTTTCATTTCATTTAAAAATATTTTTCTATATTTCCCTTAATGACAATGAATTACTTTCAGAACCTATAAAAACAGCAACAGTCAACAATCCTGACCCTTCTTGTTTTTAAGATCCAGATCAAGAGATAAAATCAACAATATAAAAGCAATTAGAGATCTCTACAGTAGGTTACAATTAGGTGCCAAATTGTATGGCTTGGCCTGCCAATGCTGTAGTTATTTTAAAGAAGAAATGAAAGTATCTACAACTAAAGTAGTCAGTGGGGAGGTGTTAAGCTGAGCTTGAACAGCTAATACCTATTGAATGTTTTCCCAGCATCCCCAAGAGGAAGGTACTGTTAACACCCCCAGTTTATGGAGCAGGAAACTGAGGTCTTGAGAAGTTAAAATAGTTTTCCTAATTCACACAGCAAAAAAGCTTTAGGGCTAAAAAGTTTTGTATTAGAGACTAGGCTTTTAATACTTACTAGAGGATCCATCTTAAATACTGGGAGGAAGAGATATCATTACAGGAAAGGGTACAACTGAAAGAGAAACAAGGATGTTAAGAATATTGAGTAGATATAAAAGAGGAATATGTGTTTATTGAGTGGATACTAGATACTGCTAAGTACTGGGCCAGTTGTTCTCCCTGTGCTCTCTGCAAAACAGCCTGCTTTCACTAGAGAATGTATACTAAGGAGAGCAATACTGGGTACTTTGGAATGGCCCTGTTAGGGCTTTCCTTGGCAGGCTGAAGAGTATCAATTTATCAAAAAAGGGGATGGTTTGGCTGGTAGTGCAGATGGATTGGAGCAGTGCTTCCCAAACTTTAATATACACACAAATCACCAGGACTTAAAGTGCAGATTCTTCTTTTTTATTTATTTATTTATTTATTTATTTATTTTTTATTATGGGTAAAAATCAAAATTCTCACAATACATACAAACATTTGCAAAATGATATATAAATATATATGCATATATGTGTATTTGCTTACAAAAATGTTATTTATATATATATATATATATACATATATTTTAAGAGGTGCTTAGATTACCTAAAATATTTTAAATCAGCACACACCACTCATAACTGAGTGGGAGAGAGTGTGGTCTACAGTGTGAACTGTGGTCTATGGTTGGTGGCAAGGCTCCAGGATGTGTAAGTTCATTGAGGTTGGTGGGCCACACTGTGGGAGATGTTTGTGTTGGATGCAGATTCTTCTTAAAGTCAGTAGGTCTGAAGTAGGGCCTGAGGTTCTGCATTCTCAAGGTCCTCTGTCCTGTAGAGCAAGCCGAGGATACAGACATCAGAGCCAAGCAAGAGGGCTGTTGTGATGCCTCGTCTAGGCATGGAGCAGGAAGACAAGAAGTCAGAGTGAGAGTGGAGGAGGGACAGAGATGAGACTTCTACAGGACTGTTTTAAAATTACTTCCATGAGTGATGATGACATGTGGAATGTTAGCCTTTAGAAAATAGATTTCATATTATAGGCTCTCTTGATCACCACCCAGAGGTTTTTCTTGTTCAACAGCCTCACAAGGATAGAGATGATTGCTCTTCAGGAATGTCAGAATCTTAGTTCAGTCCTGGTTCCAAAAATATCACAGAACCACTGTTCTCCAGCATCACCTGCTGGATTTGGGGATGGCCTAAGCAAGGCATAGCCACTATTTTGCTATTTTGTGTGAGCAAACTTCTTGGAGGGCCTGAGGAACTAAACATTTATCTAAAGATAAGATTTTTCATCCTTTTTAGGTTGGCCTCACCTATTTCAAAGGTCCTTGTTTTGTTTTGCCTTTCACCTACACTTCTCATTTCACTATTAGAGCAAAAAATAAGTTTCAGACATTTTAATCTCTTTTCAACAGATTTACAAATATTTTAGGAATAAAGTGAAACAGAAGGTTATGCACATAAATCTCTATTTGGTCTCACAATGTCTTGGTTTTCTGCTTCATCCTCAGAAGACCCTGATAAAGATTAATTGGAGTCTCTGATAATGTTTGATGCTTTAGTCTAATTTTATCTGGTAAAAGAGGTGGTTGGTCCATAAGACTCACTGTTTTCATCTGATGCTCTGTGGAGATCCCGACGATATTAAACTGGTAGTTAGAAATACAGGGCTTAGAAAATGCTTTCATAACAGTCTCGTCCCCCTTACTCAGAAACTGATGTTCCACTTGTGGAGGAAAAAAAAAGAAGAAATCCCATAAACGCTAATGTTTTGTTTCTTTAATTTTTCTTAAAGTGCATTTAGAGGGATATCAAGAGAAGGGCCTCTCCCTAGGGCTGGCTGTAGGCAGAGCTCCCAGAAGGCTGGGATTTGGGGTGTAAGAGCTCTCACTGTGGTGCCTCAAGCAGATGAGTAAAGGATGAAGGCAAAAATGTGCTTGGCTGCCAGCCTACCTCTTTGTTCCAGCTTTAGAAACATTTGGGCTTGCCTGTGGGATACCGAGAATTTCGGCAACCACCCCTTTGGCTAGTCAGATGCTTAGTAAGTCTAGCTGGACTATGCCAGGATGATCACAGGGAAGAATAGGGATAAGAGATATTAGAGTTATTCATTGATTTACTCTAAAATTTATAGTCAACTAATCCATTTGTGTTTATTTGTTATTTATTACTCCACCAAACCAGCTTGATTTTGTCTCTGCATACTTGATTTTTCCCACAGTGCAGTCTGGAATATATGAAGGCCTTAACCCTTAACCATGAGGTCTTTTATTACATTACATGCATTTTCCAGGGAAACAGCTTAATTTTATGTTTGGGATTATAACATAGAGAAATAATATACTTTATATTTGCATAGCATTTAAGAGTGTAAAATATTGTTTCCTAGATAGGATCTCATTTGACCTACAATATTCCCAAGAGGCAGGCTGGATTTGAAGAGGTATTGCACCCATTTTATAGCTGAGAAAATAAAACAGTAAGAGTTTAGGAATTTGAGCAAGGTTACATGGCTAGTAAGTGGCAGGGCTGAGATTCACACCCTAGTCTCTTTCAGCCTAACCTGCCTTCTTCTGGAGAACAGCTCAGCAGGACAAGAAGATGAAGAGACCAGTAACCTTGCTGAAGACTTTAACCCCCTTCAGGATCTTTTGGATTAATCTATCTAGTCTGGTCTTTTCAAGATAGTGTTTATGACTCTTCAATATTCTGGAGCACCTAAAGTTTGTGGATCTCTCCACCTAGATCACGTGGGTGAAGGAGGCTGTCGTAGTGAAGGTCAAGGGTGAAAAGCACCCATAAAAAATAAACCTTACAGGTTTTTTTAAATTTTAAATGTAAGAATATTTTGTTTTGCTACATTGACTCATACACCATAGTTCATCCAGCTTAGCCTCTCTGATACTAAAGGATAAGAAAGTAAAATGAGTAGGAAGAATTTTGCTTCTGTGTCTTTCATCCCTTTCTATTTAGGTAGGAAGGCTGGGGCTATCTACCATGTAATGGGAAGAGCTCTTCCTTTACCTCCTCTACCAGGCACCAGATTCTACCAGTCATTGCTTCACACATTCATTTACTCAACAGATATATTTTGAACACCTGCTATGTTTCAAGCACTATATTAGGCACTGGAGCTACAAAATTGAGCAAGATAGAGTCCCCTGCTCTTAAGATATTCATAAAATAACAAGGAAAGCAAACAAGTAGACAAGTACTTGCAATACATTGTGACTTACTCATATGGGTAAGCATGAAGTTCGAAGGCATCTCACCCAGGATTAAGGTTGGGATAGGGCTCAGGGTTCTAGGAAGGCTTCCTGGAGAAGGGTGTGTGTTTTTTGTTTGTTTGTTTGTTTGTTTGTTTGTTTTTGTAGAATTATGCAATCCCAATTTGGTTCATAAGAGTCTTGGTGTTCCTTTATAACACTGGCCATTACTTCACAATGAAGCCAGGACTCAATGCCATTCCCTCTGGCCATAAACTCCATGCATTGATCCTTCTACTATGGCAACTCCTAAGTATGATGATAAATAATAATCATTACTGTGATTTATTAAGCACTTTCTTTGGGTCAGTTATATTATCTCTAATCTCATAGCAGTCCTGCAAGGGAAGTATTATTTTCCCCATTTGATGATTTTTTTAAAACGGATAACAAAATCCTATTCATACACTTGCTCCTCTCATGGACACAACCTCTTTGTGATGGAAGAAGACTCAAATCTTGTTTTTAGTTCACAGAATGAAAAATGGGTGACAGGAGGCAATGAAATCTGCTTCAGATGCAATCTCTTTGAAATGTTAAGGCTAAAAAGGACCTTAGGAATTCCTAAGACCAATCTCCTTATTTACAAAGAAACTGAGGACCAGAAAGGTAAACTGACTTTTTTTTTAGTGGTAGAGCTAAGACATCTTCATGACAGACTCAGGAACATGTAATCTAACATCTCAGAAGCTACCAGCAGACTTCTGGAAAGAACAGTGTTAGTACCTTTTCATAGCAGTGAAAAGTTTCAGGATTTGTTGAGATATTCATAGAGTTTGTCATTCTAACTGCATAATGTTCAGTGTCAAAATGCATAGGAATCTGCTGGGGGAAGATAATGGAATAATTCGATGCAGTTGGTCTAACTGTTTAATACTAGGTTCATCAGAAGGGTTGCCAGCTCCTTGAAAAGTAGTTCCGTGCAAAAATTGCAGAAGGAATTTGGGGAAAGAGAGTGATGAGAGTTGCTGGGAGAGTGGACAGGTTGATTTGGTGCTGCTGAAGAGTCAGATCTGGGCTCCCACTTGGGCTGTCTCCCAAGGAATTTATGGACTCCTTTTTGCTCTCCCCTGGGTGCTGATCACTTCGGTTCAGAAACCATTTTTGAACTCTTGGTTCTGGAGAGCCTGTTTGTTTAATCAGTTCTTCCCTGGTAGCAACATCAGGGCTTTGGTCCTTCACAAAGAATTGACCTGGGATACTTGTTTGAAATCTTATGGTGGATGTCTGGGGTCTTCTGGCTTTTTCTGGTAGGTATCCTTGAGTGCAGGGCTGAGGCTTGCCCCATCCCTGGTTTTGATCTTTTCCTAAGGAGCATCCAGACTCCAGTCTTCTCTGATTTATTCTGAAGTTTTTAAACCAAAACTGAATATTATACTCTAAAACACCAATTTCTTCGGCAATTCATTCTCTGGTGTCTGACCCAGGGTAAGGGCTCTTATCAAACTATGCTTGGAGGGTATCCTTTTGACTCTTGTAGTTAAACAAGCCTGGGTCTTTGGCATTGTCTTTGTACTATGCAACTTGAAGTGCTGTTCAAATCCATACTGGATTCCATAGAGACTCAGGACCAACTCCTGATGAACTTTTAATGCAAAACCTGAAGAAATGAAGGGAATGACCTCTTAAGTCTTCCTGTCATATTTAGAGATCATTATTAACAGTAACATGAGCAGCAATTTTTTCTTCTAGGCAGAGAAGAGTACTAATCGTGTAACATATTAGGCATGGAGGAGAGAGAGAAATAATACTGTCACCCCTTTGTGTCATTTGGCATAGATGAAGTGGAGAGAGCAGTTTGGTTCTGCCCTGCCCCCTTCTGAGGAAAAGTGTGTTTTTCTTTGTGGTATTACTTTTATAAGTTAGGTACCTGAGTTTGTCTGACTTTTCATTGTCAATATACCAAATCCTCAAGAAATCATCTTCACCCTTCTTCACAAATGGTCGTCATTTTTTTAAAACCCAATTTGCATGCCTTCTTGACATCACATTCTTATTTTATGGTTTGTAATTATCCACCAATATCCAACACCTTCTTCACCAAAGGGTCTCTTACATATTTTATGGACAAGTCCAGAAGCCACAACTTAACTCATTATATCACTTTGGACATAACCTCCTGTGTCTCATTTTTTCCACGTATAAAATGCTGAAAAGAATAGTAACTTTTTTTTTTCCTTAGAGTTGTTGTGAGCATGAAATAGAAAAGAATGTGAAAATATATTGTGAGGTTCTACAGAAATACATGATAAAAGTCAGTACACCAGTATAATGAGGACCTACTAGTAAACTCCCCTTTACCTTCTTGGTTCTTCGGGAACCCCGCTATGGAGTGTGGTCTGTGTACTCAAAGTAACAGCATCACCTAGGAGCTTGTAGAAGTACAGAACCTCAGGCCTCATCCCAGACCTTCCTACCAATTCAGAATCTATATTAACGAGATCTTCTGGTGCTTTGTGTGCACATTTAACTTTGAGAAACACCACTCTAGAACAATTTTTTCCATAAAACATTGGTAGTATGCAAGATGATTTTATATAGTAAACTAGTGAACTTTGTTTTATTTTAATTACTGTTTAGCAAATCATAGAGGAAAATATTACCAGCCTATCAAACCTGTTATTTCATAGATTTTCTTTAAGATGAGGCTAAAATGTAGATATTTACATTGTTTAAAATGGTAATTTGACTTAAAATTTATTAGATAAATAATAGAGCACATGATATTGGATATGACAAAAAATTATGAAGGTGGCTCTTGAGTGACTGGACTTTGAGTAATCTAGGTCTAAAAGATTGGTGGGAAGTAAGGAAGGGTCATAATAGTTGTCAAAGGCCTCGACGATAGGTGTGCCCATAGAAGCCATTGCTGTCTTTTTTGCCAGGCATCCCAGATCAGAATAGGGGTGTCCAGAGTAATCGTTCACTATCCAGAAGGGTATACAGACTGAGCTCACAAGGTCTAGGGCCTTTGTGGTTTTCTCCTGTTACCCAATGCTCTCTTGGGAAAAGTTCAAGCAGCAAAATGCCTTTGTTTCTTTATTTACCGCTTAAAGGAATTATAAGGACTGGAAGATTCAACCTCTTTCCTTTTGCTACCTTTATTTAGGTGTTTGTCAAGTCCGTAAATAGTTTTTCAAAGAAAGTTTTCATTTCCTATAACTTAGGTTTCTCTTGGGACACAATTTAGTTCAGTTTCTCCTGAGGTCAGCTTTCTAAGAATTTAGCCTATTTTTTTGTCTTCTCACTTTCATTTCTTAAGTAACTTTCAACATTATGTAAGTAATATAACTCAAATTCCTTTGCATTTAGAATATAGAGGAGAAACAGGCTTTAAGAATTACTATTCTAGCTTCGGCATGTGCCTTGTTAATCTTTGAACCATTTGAGTTTTTTACATGAGCTGCTAAACTAAACTCTTGTATTCTCTTTCAGTTCATCTTCCTTATTTTTTTTTTCTCAGTCCATTTGCACTCCATCTTGATATTACACTCTGATTCTCTGGTCTGTGACTGTCACCTAAATCTATCACCTTAGTCAAATTGCAAATTTTAGTTGGGGAGGATTTCCTTGCAAAAGAAATTCTCCACCCGACTGATCAGTGTTGTAGTTCTTCATGAAAAATGTTTCTACCTTTCCGGACATTCATAAATTGAAGAATAGTGGTAACTTGCACTGTTGTAAAGAATGACATTTATCCAGAAGATTTTTGAGTTTTCTTTATACAAAGGTAAGATAATTCCGTTTTTAAAGGATTACTCAGATTTCTTGTCATTTTATAGACAGTTTCTACATTTTGGGTATTTTTTTTCTTGTTATAATGGAGATACATTTTAAAATAATGTCTTTTCTAAAGTTGCTGAGTTCTACCTCCTTCCTAATTTATTTCATTTAAAATACTGTATATAAAACAGGAGACAAACAACAAATTGGGGGAAAACTTTGCAACACATATGACAAAGGCCTTAATACATAGAACTTTTCAAATCACTAAGTAAAAAACATGAATAAGTCAGTGGAAAAAAATGGCAAAGGATACAAACATGACGAAAAAAAATTGAAAATGGCCAGCAAACATGAAAAAAGATGCTCAACTTCATACATCAAATTAAACACAATGAAGATGAGTTGCCATTTTCCACCTGTCAGATTGACTGAAATTAAAATGTTTGAGAAACCCTAGTATTAGGATGGTTATGCAAAAATAACATGTTGTTGCAGGAATTATGAATTGCTCAACTTTTCTGAAGGATAATTTGGTAATATTTACCAAAATGTGAAATGCACACACACTTTGACCCAGAAATTTCACAGATATGCAAAGGTATATAAAATGACAGTCTTTGCAGCATTATTTATAGAAGCCTAAGTTGGAAGCAAACTATTTGTCTCTCAGGAGAGTTTAGAGTAGCACCATAACTTATTGAGC
Source organism: Tolypeutes matacus (assembly GCA_026826555.1). Taxonomy (NCBI): domain Eukaryota; kingdom Metazoa; phylum Chordata; class Mammalia; order Cingulata; family Chlamyphoridae; genus Tolypeutes; species Tolypeutes matacus. The sequence continues at coordinate 137,303 of JAKSZT010054395.1, read as the reverse complement.
TAATGAATTAATATGAAGCTATTTTAAAAAGTGTTTGCTTCATTTGAAAAAAGTGGGGGGAAAACCCAAAATAGAGAAAGAGTGTGAGTAAAATCCCATTTGCGTGTAAAAAGAAAGAGAGGATAAAAGGATACTACTACATATACCTGTGTGTAAATAAAAGTTTTCTGAAAAGATGCACCAGCTACAAATGACTTAATTCTGGGAAGAGTTACTGGAGATTAGAGGTTGGCAGAGAGAGACACTTCTAATTTAATAATTTTAAAATGCATAATTTTGAATTTAATTAAAACAATTCTGTGTGGTAAATGCCAGAGATTCAGATGTGCTGAGAAGCAATTTATAAAACAATCTAAGGAATTCATATCATTTCTTTTCCTCTCCCCACCTTCGTCTCCATCTCTAATAGTAATGCTCTTCATGAATATCTAGCTGAGGGTCTTTACTTTCCTTGAGGAGACTGCTCTGGAGAGAGAAAACAAAGTGAAATGGCCAAAGGGTTGACAATATAAGGAAAAACAAAGATGCTGCCCAGCACCAAAAAGGAAAAGCTGTACGCTAAAAACAAGCCATTCTTTGGTGAATTCAATTCACCATTTAAAATAATTCAGATAAAAATAATGGCACTTTCCTAAAGAGAAGAACTTGCTTTGCTCTGCCTGGGTAGTTGTCTCAATTTCCTGTTGCTCTTATATGGAAGCAACTGCCTTTAGCAGTCAAATCCAGCCTTCCATTATGGACGGGGCACCTATAAAAACCAAAACAAAGGGAAACAGACAAACATGTTTATTATATTTCTCTCAAGCTCCTTTTCTCTTAGTCTTTTAGGGATACCAAGATGTTCTCACTTCCGTGGCTAGGTTGAGGGTGGAGGCTTTGGGATATGGATGGAGTTCTTCTCTGAAGTGGACTTTCATCCGCTTTATATTGCTCTGGACATGCCTATGTTCCTCAGATACCCAGGGCATGAGTTTTTAGCACTTGAACTGAGTTACAGAACATATCTTACTTTTATTCTTCATTTTTTATAGTTGCACAACATGTTAAGTGTGCCCAGTGGTATTTTGCTTAGTTTTTGTTTTCAGTACTTCAGCATGTTATTTAAAAGTTGAGGCACCTCAGTTTTATATCAAATAACCATCTTACCTCCAAGTGTCACTCTAATATTTAAAATAAAATATAATATTGAATGTTTTCCAGCTATAACACTCCATCGCCAGAGGACTTCCTTTAGTGCAGGGATTCTTAACCAGAGATCTGTGAGCTTGAATTGAAATTCAAAAAAAACATTAGTCTTATCGGGACGTGTTGGTGTGGATGTGATATATTTATTAAATAATACACAGTATAGTGTGGACTTAGTAAGGGGTCTGTGGTTTTCACCAGACTGGCAAAGGTGTCCATGGGAAAAAAAAAAATTATGAACCCCTGCTTTAGTGTCATAAATCAGTTCTTAATTTTCGCCTTAGTGGTTCTCTTCTCAATACCATTTGGTTGTTAGGGACCCATATTCTGGAGAACCCCTAGGCCAAGGAGTAGTTCTTCAGGCACAGTTGTGTAGGACTTTTTTCCACTTTTTTTTTTTTTTCCACCAAAGTTCTCCCTCTGCAGTTTTTCTTCTAGCCTAGACTCTCTGGGACTGACCATGCTCATTTCTTTCAGATGGAGACTATTTTACCTTTACAAGACATGAACCCATCGGAGTATGTGGGCAAATCATCCCGGTGAGTGTATCTCCTCACACCTTGTATTTATTTTCATTTGAAACCAGTTCTCTTAAAGACACATAAAACATGGACCTCAGCAATGTGTGTTTTCCATTACTGGGGGAAAAAAAACTGAGCTCTTATTGTTGACATATCTTTAACAGCCACCCTGCAAATGCTTATTTGAACAGGTTAATAGGGTTTCAGCTCCGTTACCAGGAGTTGAGTTCTCAAGTCGTGGAATTCTCATGATTAAAATAATCCAAGCAAAGCACAGTGTATTAATAACCTGCCCTTGGTTATGGGTGTCCATTCTGCTTATGGAAAATTAATGCTTTGTTATATTTGTGTGTTTATTTTTTAAAAAAGTGACTCACCATCTTTCCAGGCATATTATTTTATATGATCTTTTAATACCATTCTTTCCCACTGTTTCTTTTCACAAGAATCTAGGTAGAAGACACTACAGAAGACACAGCAGTACAGTTAACGTCACGGTCATAATTGAAACCATGCCGGGCCGTTGTGTGTCTTGTAAAGGGAAATAGATGTGGTGCTTAGTGTTTGGGTTGGAACATTAAACATTGTCCTTTCTTTTCTCTCTCTCATATACACCCTTGGCACTCTACAAAACATCACTGAACCTTCTAAAAGTAGTAACTAATAATTCTACCAGGGGTAGCAAGGGAAGATTCGAACAGCACTCTCAGTATATAGCAAGAAGTTTTCTCTTTTAAAAATACAGGACAGTAATTTAAGATAATCTTTGGCTCTAGGAGCCAAAGATTTTTAGGAGAGATTTATGTTTTTTAAATGATCCACAAACCCTGGGTTATTGTGAAATTTATTAGAGAATGAAAAAGAAAAATGAGAGACTTGGTTTATGTTCTTCTGTTCCTAAACCACCCAGGAAATCCTACTTGGATTGGACCAGAGGTGAGGTTGTTTCACCCTAATTATAGGAACACAAACCTCCTCTTCTTGCCCTTCCCCAGATTCTCAGAACTGCAGCTTTCACTGACAGGACAAGAGCTGCTTGTCAGCCAGCTCCAGCTCAATTACTGGGCTCCAAGATTTATATACTGTAGATGGAATTAAAACATCACTGTGGACTCCCCAGTTTATAAACAACTAAGGGGAAAAGAAATTGGGTGTTTGGTGAAGGCAAGACACTTGTATATTTTTGCAAGCTTGCCAGGGCCAGTGAAAGGCCTTCAAGGATGGCAGCTGAGATGCTTCAGGCAGAAACACATTGTGGTCAGGGGCTGAGGCCAGGAGACCAGGATTTCTGTTTTCTTTCTTAATGAAATTATCAATGACACCTGATAGTGCTGGGGCTCATGCCTGAGCTTATGACAGTGCAAGCTTAATAAGCTTTTAAAATCAGTCTAAGCCATTTTAAGCCCAAAATGCATATATTCACATAAATAATTTTAGACTCCATTAGTTTATTTTACAGTGGAAAGGAGACAAACTAAAATTTTTTATTACTCATCAGATATACTTTATTTTTTGTAACAATATGTGTTTTCTGCCAATGTCTGTATGTAAAGAAAAGGGACTACTTTGAAATATACATTGACTTAAATATAATGCACAACTAGAATATTCTCTTATAGTTCTTCCAAGTTGAAGAGCTTTTTATACCAGTGTAAAAATCCAGGAATAAAAATCCCAAATGTACAAAAAAACTTTTCATACACAAGAACTTACTGGAACTAAAAGCCTCATTGAAAAATTATATATATATATAACAATTTTTTAAAAAACAAAACACAAAAACTCCCTTTGCACCAAATTTCTTTTGATGGGTAGTTGGAATATAGTAATTTGCTGAACACAGAGAAAAAAAGAGATTTCCAAGGTCAATGCTATTCCATTCTTAATGGAGTAATTAAAAATCCAAACATCTATATTTTGTGGTAGACAAGATTTATGTTGAGGACTAGTCTGAGAAATCTGAGAAGTCACAGCTTGAAAACAAAGTAGTGGAGGAATATTCTTCCATCTATCAACCTTGAGTTTTTTCCTTTCAGTGGAACTTCCCCCTACTGATGTTTGCCTGGAAAATTGCTCCAGCTCTGTGCTGTGGCAACACGGTAGTCATTAAGCCAGCAGAACAAACACCACTCAGCGCGCTCTATATGGGAGCCCTCATCAAGGAGGTGAGAAACTCACTTCAGGACTAGCTCTGACTCCCCTTACAGTTGGGGCCTACTAGAGCATATCCGATTAAATGTGCTTCATCCACTTTCACAAGCCATGTTCTCTCCAATTCTGTTTTGCTAGGCTGGCTTTCCACCGGGAGTTATCAATATTTTGCCAGGATATGGACCAACGGCTGGGGCAGCAATAGCGTCTCACGCTGGCATCGACAAGATTGCATTCACAGGGTCCACAGAGGTAGGTACCTGAGAAGCCATGAGTTGAGAAACAGTCCTGCAAGTGAGTAGAGGGATTAAAAGAAAACTGAAAATAGTGGTCTTAGGCTGGATACCAAAAGAGGGTGAGTACCTAGGCCCTCAAAGAATACCCTTGATTGAACACTGAATGCTGAAGCAGAGGTGCACTTTGACCATTTGATGCCATAGATCTCGAAGCATTTTTGATGCCATTTGTATAAAATCTGCCCCAGAAGATACTGTCCCAGGTGCTGGGGTTCCACACACTTTCTTGAGTCAAAAACAGTAATGGTAGAAGCAAGTTAAGAAGCTGGAAATTTTTATTAGTTCCTGGTAAAAAGTAGAATGAAGATACAGCTTTCTCTTTTCATTATTTCACCAGGCCCTAGTGATACAATTGGCAAATATGTCATACCATAGGGCCATAAGGGATGATATAGAGCAGGGGTCAGCAAACGATTCCTGTACAGGGCCAGGGAGCAAATATTTTAGGCTTTGTGAGTTATATGGCCTCTGTTGCAGCTCATCTTCTTGCTCTTGTAGCACAAAAGCAGCCATAGACAATATATAAGCTAATGAGTCTGATTGTATTCCAATAAAACCTTATTTATGGACACTCAAATTTGAATTTCATCTAATTGTTCCACATCATGAAATATTCTTCTTTTGATTTTTTTCCCAACCATTTAAAACTGGAAAAAACATTCTTAGCTTGTATCCATAATAAAACACAGGTCAGATCAAATTTGGCCCCTGGGCTGTAGTGTGCCAACCCCTGAACGTGAGTCACAAGTCAGCTTAGAAAGGTTTTTATAAAACGTTACTCCAAAGTATTTCTGATGCAAATAACAGAGATGATAAAAGAGAAAACCTGATTCATTGCATTAGGTAGAACCTCACAGATCACAATCCCTATTCATCAAAGAATGTTTACAGGAGTATAACAGCACTGCCCCAGAGAAATAGAAGAGCAACATATGTAATTTAAAATTTGCGGGAGCAGATATGAATCAAGTGATTGAATACCTCGGTGCCTCCTAAAAACAAAAAACAACAAGCAAACAAACAAAAATCCAACTCAGGGGAGTTGATGTGGCTTAGTGGTTGAGCACTAGCTTCCCACATACGAGGTCCTGGGTTCAATCCCTGGCCCCAGTACCTCAAAACAAAACAACAAAGAAAAGAATTTGTCTTGTTTGTTTCCAAACCTTTTAATTTTGGTTGAACTTGTTATAGAAATTTTGTAATTTAAATGAAATATACAAATAAAATATGAATGTAAAAGGAAATTATTGTTCTTATATACACTAAGTTGAATGATTTGAGAAGACTTGTTAAAGGCTAGATGCTAAGAAAAACTGCAGTCAATTGGAATTGGAAAGGATAATTGTAAAAGATTGGGGGAAATTTTCCATAGATATGTAGTATGCACTTGGATTGCGTTGCAAGTGTTTTTTTTTTTTTTTTTTTTTTTAAGATTTTATTTATTTATTCATTTATCCCCCCCCTGCTCCTGCGCTCGCTGGGTCAGCCAACCACGCCGTGCGGGCGGGCCCGCCCTCACCAGGAGGCCCCGGGAACCGAACCCGGGGCCCCCCATATGGCAAACGGGAGCCCTACTGATTGAGCCACAGCCGCTTCCCTGCAAGTGTTTTTGAGTCCTCATTCCACTTCAAAGAAATGGAAACCAGGAATTCTAATACTGGATCTATTATTAAAGAAGAGTTGACCCCATATCAAAAGATTAGGGAATAACCGTACATAATTACAGTTAATATTAAAATGAAATATTCCATATGAGTTCCTGCTTTAACCTCCTTTTTCAGTTAACGAACCAATAGTCCTGATTGAGTATGTTAAGAGGCTTCTTCTGTATAATATTATTTTTTAGTAAAAATGAGATCCTGAAATATATCATGAACACCTTATCATGTCAGTAACCTATAAATCTCCTTCATTCATTTCAATAGATGTATAGAATACTGTTGTATCAGTGTCATAGTTTAAGTAAACTTCCATTATTGGACACTTGAAGGTTTTTGTTTTTTCACAATTTTTTCCTATTATACAGACTACTGAAATAAAAATCCTTAGAGATATATACTAGATATTCTGTTGGATAATTTCCTAGAAGTAGAATTACAAAATAAAAGAATGTTTATTTTTTAACTTGCTTACCAAGAAGTCATTAGAGTGGTGATTTTATTTATAAGATCTCTCTATATTTTAAGTATGTTAATCTTTGTTGTAGAATTTTCAAATATTATTCCCAGTTTGTTGTTTGCTTTTTCAGTTGTTTTTTTTTTTTTAAGATTTTATTTATTTATTCATTTATACCCCCCTTGCTGCTTGTGCTCGCTGGGCCAGCTAACCACACCGTGTGGGCGGGCTTGCCTTCACCAGGAGGCCCCGGGAACCGAACCCGGGGCCTCCCATATGGTAAACGGGAGCCCTACTGATTGAGCCACAGCTGCTTCCCTTTTTCAGGTTTTTTAAATTGTACTGTTTGCCATGCATAGATTTTCAAGTTGTATTTAGTCATATCTTTTATCCTTTTTCTTTATGGTTTCTGGGTTTTGTGTCATCTTTACAGGAACCACCTCAAGATTATACAAATGGTCCTTAACATTTTCTTTCAGTACTTTTATGGTTTTGTTTTTGTTTAAATCTTTAATCTGCTTGGAATTTATTTTCATATATAATGAAAGGGGAGGTCTAAGTTTATTTTTTTTAAATAAATGAGTGTTCAGTTATTTCAACACCATTTATTAAACAACCTATCCCTTTGCAACTCATTTGAGCATAACATGACATTATTTGATAAATTTCTGACTACATATATATATATATATATATATATATATATATGTATATGTTTCTGCTTTAGGACGCATAATTTTGTCTATTCTTTCACTAGTACCAGACTCTTTTAATTATTTTGTTTTATAAAATATGGCAATATGGTAGGTAAAATACCCTCTTATTTGTCTTTTTCAAAAAATTTTTGGCTATTCTTGCCTGTTTTTCTTTTCTGATGAAATTTCAAATCAATTTTTTAAGCACATTGCCTTTCCCAAAAAATTTTCATTGGAATTTTGATTGACATTACATTACATGCCTATATTAAATTGAAAGCAAGTGCTATTGTTACCATATTGACTTTTCATCTAGGAACATGGTATAAATCTTTTCATTTCATTTATTTGCCATGGCTTTCATCACTCATGTCATCATATAGGTCTTAGGCATTGCTTGTTAAATTTATTTCTAAGGATTTAACACTTTTCCCTAAGGACATTGTAGTAAAAAAACTGAGCGCCTTTTTTTTTTTTTTAAGTCACAAATACTATTTATTGGAAAGTTGTATTTGAATAGATGGAACCTAATCTTGAAGTTCAGACAAGAAGTAGCCTAGTGAGTCAGCAAGACTATAGCACTGCTGACAAGCTACTTGGGTTCAAATCTCTGTTTTGCCACTTAAGTTGTTTTTTTTTTTTTTTTTTTTTTAAAAAAAACCCTATTGTATAATGTACATACATTAAAATGTACCCATTTAAAATGTTCAATTAGATGGGTTTTGACAGATGTATACACCCATGTAATCATCACCCAAATCAAGATATAGAACATTTCTAGCAACCCCAGAAGGTTTCTCATGCTTCTTTGCCACCAATACTCAGCCTCAGGGAGTCACTGATCTTTTTTTTTTTTTTTTTTAATTTTGCCTGTTCTAGAATTTCATAGAAATAGCATAATACAATATGTACTCTCTTGTGTCTGGCTTTTTTGTTCAACAATAATGCAATTATTGATTTGGTCAGATTTAAATCTTCTACTTTGATCTTTGTTTTCTGGTTGTCCCACTTGCTTTTGTTCTTTTTCCTCTTTCTCTGCCTTCTTTTGGACGGAATAATTTTTAGTGCTCCATTTTCTCTTCTTTTTTGGATTATTACTTGTCTTAGTTTGCCACAGGACTTCTGATGCAAAGTACCAGAAATGGTTTGGCTTGTATAATGAGAAATCTATTAGGGTAAAAGCTTATGGCTTCAAAGCCATGAGATGTCCAAATCAAGGCACCATCAGAGATGCTTTCTCACCACGTCAGTTACTGGTGATCCTAGCATCCTGCCATGTGGCGATCAGGCAAGACAGCAGATCTGCTGGTCTCTCTTTACGTTCTCCTTGAACTCAGCTGTGGCAGATCAGTCATCTCACCCTGGGCCTCTCCTTGAGTTCAGCTGTGAGCGAACCTGGAATCCTTTCTCTCAAATGGCCAGATCAAATATGGCAGCTTCCCTTCTCTCTGTGTGTCGCTTTCTCTGTTTCTCCATTTATATCAGCTCCAGTAACAGAGTGGAGACTCAACCCAAATCACTTCTCACTGACATAATCCATTCAAAAGGGTCTCATACTCACAGGAATAGATTAGTTAAAAAAACATAATCTTTTTCTTTTTGGAATTCATTAAATTCAATCTGTCACATTACCTATACCTCTTTTTTAAGTGATTGCTTTTTAATGTTTACAATATGCATCCTAATCACAGTCTGCCATTGAATCATATTATATTACTTTGCATATAGTGTAACAACCTTACAACAGTATTTTTCCATTCTCCCCCTGTCCTGGGTGCTATTGTCTTAGTTTACTTCTATGTATGTTCTAAATCCCACAATGATTTGGTATTACTTTTGTTTTAGATATTCGTCTTTTTTTTTTTTTTTTAGGAGGTACTGGGGAATGAACCCAAGACCTCATACATAGGAAATAGGTGCCCAATCACTGAGCTACATCTGCTCCCCAATGAAAGCTGCTTTCTTTGTTTGTGTTTTAAGGAAGTACCGGGGATCAAACCTGGGACCTGGTACACGGGAAGCAGGTGCTTAACCACTTGAGCTACATCCATTCCCCAAGTGTCCTTTAAATAATTTTTTGAAATAAGAAAATAAAATTATTTTACATTTCCCTGCATACTTGCCATTTCTCACCCTCTTTTATTATAAATCCAAGTTTCTCTCATATAATTTCGTGTAAATACCTTCCTTTAACATTTTATTTATTTATTTTATTTTATTTTATTTTATTTTATTATTTTATTTATTTTATTTTATTTATTTTTATTTTATTTTATTTTATTTTTGAGGTACTGGGGCTGAAGATTGAACCTGGGACCTCTTATGTGGAAAGCTGGCGTTCAACCACTGAGCCCCATCAGCTCCCCTGAGTTGGTTTTTTTGTTTGTTTGCTTGTTGTATGTTTTTTTTTTAATTTTTTTTATTTTAAGAGGCACCAGGGACCAAACCTGGGACCTCCCATGTGGGAAGCAAGAACTCAACCACTTGAGCCACATCCACTCTCCCCCTTAACATTTTTCATAGTACAGATTTGTGAGTGGCAAATTCTCTCACCTTTTGTTTGTCTGAAAATATCTTTGTATTCATTTTTTTATAATAATTTTTTTTTAGTTGTTAAAAGATACTTAGATAACATAAATGTTACACAAAAACTATAGGGATTCCCATATGCCCCACTCCCCACATCTCCCACACCCTCCCACATAAACATCCTTCATTAGTGTGGCACATTCATTGCAATTGATAAACGCATCCTGGGGTTTTGCCATTAAGCATGGACCATAGTTCACATTGTAGTCTACACTCTCTCCCACACAGTTCTGCATGTTATGTGATGATACAAAATGGCCTATATCTGTCGTTGCAGTGTCATTCGGATGATTCCCAAGTCCAGAAAAAGCTCCCGTATCACAATTGTTTTTCCCTCTCCCTGCCCCCAGAGGCCTCCAGTGACCACTGGCTCCACATCAATGTTGTAATTTCTTCCATTGCTAGAATCACAATATGTCTATAGTAGAATACCAGTAAGTCCACTCCAGTCCATAGTTCTTTCCCCCGTCCTGAGGATTCTGGGATGGTGATGTCTACTCCACCTCTAATTGAGAGGGGGCTTATATCCCATGGGAAAGATGGATAAGATTCTCTTGCTTGCAGTTGCAGACTCTCTCTGTTCCTTGGGATGGCCATTGTCCATTGTCATCTCCTTGTTAGTTGTCCTGGGTGAGTCCAATGAGCTGTAGAGTAGGTGTTGCAACTCTGTTTAGTTTCTGGGCCCAACTGGCACATGGACAGCCCAAAGACTCGAGTTTCTTGGACATACACCTACAAACTCCAGCACCAAGTATAGGTTTAAATAGAAGGGACATATGAGTCATGTATAGGGAAGACATAACTGAGTATAACTCTGTCACTCTCAGGAACACAAACTCCAAAGTATGGCCCACTGGCAAGGCACCAAATTCTGGAGCTATCTGCCCTGACCAAAGGACCTGGGTGTCTCCAGAGCCCTTAGGAACCCCACTATTTGGGGTGGTATCCACTTTGGCAGTCTAAGAGATCCTGCTGAGAAGTGCATAAGCGTTGCCTCTGGGATGACCTCCTGACTCACTTTGAAGTCTCTTAGCCATATAAACTCATTTGTCTGTACTGTTTCCCCCTTTTATTCGAGGTCTTTTTCCAGTTGCATTGCTAGTTAGTGCTTAGTAGTAATCCCTTGGTGCCAGGGAGGCTTGTCCCTGGGAGTCATGTCTCATGCTGGGGGGAAGGTAATGCATTTATATGCTGAGTTTGGCTTAGAGAGAGGCCACATTTGAGGAACAAGGAGCCTCTCAGGAGGCAACTCTTAGGCACCCCACAACAATAGGCTAAGTTTCAATTTCAAGAGCAAAGGCTCATAAGCATAGTCATCAAGGGCCCATCAGTGGATCATCCTCCTCCACCAGTCATTGCCCCTGCACTTTGGGGACTGTTGCTGCTCCATTAGAGAATGTGGCAGAGCTCTCCAGGATGGGAATTCTATTTTCTCTTGGTTATTGTGTGAGTCTCCACCCACCACAATGCCCCGTGAACATTTGAACATTTTTATATACCTTATATGTATGTCCAGATCAACTTCCTCCCATGTATCCCCCATCACTGACACCCCACACCAGTGATCCTCCCCTTCCCCAGTTGTAACCCTTCTGTGACCCAAAGCTTCTTCAAAAATGAAGCCATTAAAATAGCCAAATACAATTAATAGGGAAATGAAATAATAATGATAAGTTTAAATATAATAAATAAAATACATAAAATTTTTTTATGATTTTTTATTCCAGATGGAGATTCCTAATTTGACAGGGTTTTTTTGTTTGTTTGTTTGTTTCATTTTGTTTTATTTCCAACACTTTAAAGAGGTCATTTCTGGGTTAGTTTTTTTCCCCACTTTGTACTGTTTCTAAGAAGTCAGCAGTCATTCTTATCATTGTCCCACTGAACATAATGTTTCTTTTTTTTTCTTTTTACTGTTTTTTTTTAGCAATTTGATTAAAATATGCCTTATTTAGTTTTCTTTGTCTTTGTCCTGCTTGGGGGCATAATTGAAATTCTTGAATCTATAAATTTATAGTTTTCATAAAATTTTGAAAATTTTTGGCCATTATTTCTTCAAATGTATTTTTGCTTCCCTCTTCTGAGACTCCAGTTACATATATGTTAGATCATTTGATGTTATCCCACAGGTGACAGGTTCTTTTCCTTTATTTTCAGCCTTTTTTCTTTGTACTTTAGTTTAGATAGCTTTTATTGTTATCGTCAAGTTCACTAATCTTCTGTGGTGCTTAATTTGCTGTTAAGCCTATCCAGTGAGGTTTTCATTTCAAATACTGTATTTTTAAACTATAGGATTTCCACAGGTTCTTTTTCATATTGCCTTTTTCCTTCCTTGTTATATCTATGTTTTCCTTTTAATTTTTGAACAAATTTCTAATACCTGTTTTAAGTGCTTTGTCTGTTAATTTTAACATTTCTGTCATTTTTAAATGTTTTTGCTGACTGTTTTTTTCCCTGGTTATGTGTCATTTTTTTTTTCTTCTTTTTTGCATGTCTGTCAGTTGTTGAAAGGATGCTGGGCATTGTGAACATTACATTGTTGAGCATCTAGCTTTTGTGACTTTTTTTAAAAAGCACTGGGCTTTTATTCTTTAAAGGCAGTTAAGTCATTTATGGCTATTTGGCCCTTTTGTGGCATATTTTTAAGCTTTGTTAGGATGAGTTTTTCCTTATTACAAAGTTGGCATCCTTCTGGGGTGTCTACTGCATGCTCCCAAGTGTTCAACAAGGTCTTTCCACTGTGGCTGGTCAGAGCTCAAATGTCTTCTAGCTCTGTATAAGCTCTGGGAATTGTTCAGCAAACGCATCCCCAGTACTTGTTCTTTGCCCGGTCTATGGGGTCTCACTCACCCTGTGTATTCCCATATTAGCATTCAGCCAAAGACTCACACAGACTCCATGCAAATTTCTGGACCTTTTTTCTCCCTCTGATATCTCTGTTTCATCAATTCAGTGACATTACCATATTCTGCTTTGTTCTCTCAATTCCATACTTCAGTCCAGAAAGTGCCTTCTAGTAGAAAGGACTTCCCTTATTTGATTCTCTAATCCCCAGAATCACAGTCTCATAGTACCTGATGTCCAAAGTTTGAAGAAAGCTATTTCATATACTTTTTCTAGTTGTTTTCAGTAGCAAGACAAGTCTGGTGCCAGTTATTCTACCAGTTATTCTGGTATGATACTACCAGAAGTAGTATCTGGTATGATACTACCAGAAGTAGTATCATAGCACCTTATTATTAATTCTGATGTTGTTCTTTGACTTTCTTTATCTAGGTTTCATTCAGATCACCCTTTTCCACATAGTTTATCATTGCCTCAAATAAGATATATTATAGTCAAGTGAGGTTACAACTTTACTGCAGTTGTTATAACCTAAAGTCTTAAGAATACAGTCCTAAAGACATTTGAATTCAGAAAAATCCTTGGTTTATTTGATATAGAATCTTTAAGAAGTACTTTAGTCTCATAAATAACTCATTTAAAATCTCTTAAGGAGAGCTGATATGCTTATCAGTTTTGTATTGATTTTATTAACAGTAGTTTAAGAAGATCACAGTCTCTGATTTTGGGGATGCATTTCTTTGGAGTCCATCTCTTGGGCATTGTCTTTAGCACCTCAAGTAATACTTGATGCATAATAAATATGCAGTATAAATATTTGCTAAATGAATGAAGGAGGAAAGACAAAATCTTAAATACAAGCTTAATCTCAGAGCTAGAAGGCTATGCATCAATGGAACACTTCCCTTTGTTAAAATGCCACAACAACCTTGGGGATCAATAGCTTTCACTTTGTAGCTATAAAATCATGGACCAGCCACTTAATTCTGTACAAAATTGGGTTAATAATAGTAAGCATACCTATTTCTCCCAGTTGTGAGAATTAAAAGCAATATAAGCTTTGACTTTAATTTATGTAAGTTTATAACATAAATTCAGCATCCTCAGAAGGGAGAGATCTCTGGGTTTGCTTGATTTGTCAAAACTTTAAGAGAAAGAGGTCTTACTATTTCCTGTAAGATAGGTCTTATGTAGGATATGTATATTTAGAGTGAAATGGGAAGAAGGAGCTGTATTAGCCAATAACCAGAGCCAGAAAGTCTTGGGGGAGTAGAGTGGAGATTGAGAAGGACAATTGGAAGCAGATGAACTAGAAAATAAGATTCTGCAAATCAAGCCTTTGGGAAGAATTCTGGGATAAAAAATTGAGGCCAAAGTATAGAAAACCTTCCAGACAAAGAAATCATAAGAACAGAAAACTATCCACCAATATCCTTTATGAACATAGACAGAAAAACCCTCAACAAAATACTAGCAAACAGAATCCAAAAACATATAGGAAATATTATATGCCATGACCAAGTGAGATTTGTCCTATGAATGCAGGGTTTGTTTAACATCCAAAAATCAGTGTAATATACTCCATAGTATTAGAATAAAGGACAAGAACCACATGATCATCTCAAGTGACACAGAAAAACATTTGGCAAAATTCAACACCACACAGAAACTTGTACACAAACGTTCATAGCAGCATTATTCAGAATAGCTAAAAATGGAAGCAATCCAAATGTTCATCAGTGGATGACTGGAAAAACAGTGACTTATCCATATAATGGAATATTATTCATCCATCAAAAGGACTGAAGTACAGACACATGGCACAATTTGGATGAACCTTGAAAACATGCTAAATGAAAGAAGCCAGTCATAGCAAGCCTGTAGAAACAGAAAGTAGATTAGTGGATGCCAACTGGGTGGAGGGGAGAATGGGGAATGACTGCAAATAGAAATGGGATTTCTTTTGGGGGTGAGGAAATGTTCTAGAATTAGATAATGGTAATGGTTGTGATAGTTGTACAACTCTGACTATTTAAAAAACCACTGAATTGTATACTTTGAATGAATTTTATGGTATATGAACTATATCTCAATAAAGCTGTTAAAATGGAGGATTTTTTTTTTTTTTAAGTATAGAAGGCCTTAAATAGTGGATATAAATAGCCAACACTGATTGAACATTTTCTATGTGCCAGGCACCTGCTAGATGTTTTGCATGCATCATCTCACCTCACCTTCACAACAACTCTAGGAGTTACACAGAAGAGGAAAGTAAGGATGGGAGAGGTTGAATTACCTGTCCATTCACACACACTAGTGAGTAGTAGGATTGAGAGTCAGGGCCAGAGCCTATACTCCAAATTACAGTGCTACACTGCCTCTCTGGCTGAAGGATTCATCCCAAAAGAGGAGGAAGCCATTAAAAATTAGGAATGACATAATAAAGGGAGTAATTAGGAAGGAAGGATAATCTCTCAGTGGAACATCCTTCATTGAAAGAATGATCAAAATGTCTAATTCTAAGGGATAATAGACACTATGTTCTAACTCAATTTTTCCTTTTTTCTAAAATTCACTTTATACCGTCCCTTTAAATCTCATTTAACACATGGTAGGACTTCCATCTGATACTCTCTGATATAGGACTTAAAGTTTTAAACCCAAGTTCTCTGAAGTCAATTCCACAAATATTTATTGAGCGTTATTAAATGAATGTCAAACATTGTATTTGACCTTAGAGATGATGCAAAGGTGAGATCTTTTACCCCAGGCAAAAGTCTATCAATAGTTAACTAATAGTGAGGTGTGTATGGGTGCATGAAAGAAGAGAAGAAGAATTCTGTACCATTTTACTTTAAAATTTCCTGATTTTGAAGTTGCTCTCATTTGACATGGCTTACAAATGTGTCTGTGAATCAAAGAGAAATATCATTAGTTTGAGAGATTTAAATTTGAATGAAATGTGACTTTGCTAAAGGATAATATTTTAAGAAAAAGATCTACATCTTCATTCCACAGTTGTTAACATATACATCAGGGAAATTTTTGATCTATCTTCCTTTTCTCTTACCAGTAATTTCTGTGGAGAAAACAAGGTTGTAGTGGTATGGGATCCAGAGTACAAAAAGAACTTAGAGGAAAGGGATGCCAGCTGTGGAGACCCTTCTGAATGATGTATTGCTAGGTATTGGCAGATAATCAACAAGTAATTGATATCATTCAATTCTCAAAATCATTTCCCTTGCCTGATATTAAGGACCATCACTCTCAAAAAAGCTTAATACATATTTTGCTGGACTGCGTAACGGGGTATTAGGTTTCGCTGTTGCCTCTCAGTAGCAAGGCAGTTTTCATTTTTTGTCATTCCAGGCAGCTCTATTTTTAGCAGGCTTATAAACTCCAGAGCTGTGGCTTTTATACTAATTCAGAATCTATCCTTAAAAGTTTCTTTAATTGGAAGCAAAAAGCCTTACCTCTATAAGCTCTAAGAAACTAAACCCCAACAGATGGGACGTATTGATGAGTTCGTGTCTGTCTGATTTCCTGGTGCACTGAACACTTGGTAGAGTGAGCCAACACTGGACACTAGATGCTGAATGACTGCTAAACACCTAATTTCAGTGTTGTAGTGAAAGTATTAATATATAAGGGACACAAAAGTATGAAAAGGCTAGGTAAAATATTGGGTTTCCCCCTGCAGCTGTTTCCCATAAATCCTCTTTCTCCTTCTCAGATTATATTACTTTCAACCACATTCAAGCCATGTCTATTTCCCTCTACAAAACTATGCCAGTGGCTTATCATAGGCAAAGGGAATTCCTTAGCTGAATGGTTAATGATCAATCTGATCAGGGAAAAAAGACATGGTTGTAGAACTTTGCATTATTTAGGAAGTTTACAGCTTTAATTTGGTTCAGTTTAAATTAATTTAGCTTTTTTTTTTTTTTTTTTTGGACTCTTAAAGGAAAATAAAGTACTGATAATCTCTACTACATGAAAGCTTAAAAGAACTCTCTATCACAACACCATTCTTTGCCTCTCTCTCTTAAAAAAAAAAAGCTAGAGGAAATCACAACTTTTTCAATAAGAAATTTCAAAAATCTCCAAAAGCAATTAAGGCTACATAAGATATGTCAGATCCATATCAGAAAACTAGACATAATTTAAACATTTATTATGGTTGTGAGGGTTTGTTCACAGTACACGTTATTATTTAATCTTTCCAGGCCTCAGATCTGCAGACTGGGGATGATTGTAACAACTTTATGAAGTGATTGTGAGAGCCAAATAAGTTAGAATATACAAAGTGCTTAACATAGAGCCTGGTATTTAGTAAATTCTCAGCAAATGTTAGCTGTCATTGTTTTTTTTTTTTTTGTTTTTTGTTTTTCTTTACTTTATTTTTAAATGAAACTTATAGAATAACTTAAGTTTGGGGATGTGTGGTATAATAGAAAGGGCACTAGATTCAAATGACTTTGGATGAATTCTCAGCTCTCCTACTGTATGACCTGTGGCAAATTATTTAGTCTCTCTGATCTCTAATTTCTTCATCCACTAAGAGGGCCTATGAATAACACCTTTCAGGTTTGCTTGTGGATTAATTAAGATAATGTAAGTTCCAATTATATTGCTTGGCATATTTTAAGAACTCAGTGGATCAGTTGAATCTGAAATTTCCATTTGCAAATGATATGCCTGTTGAAAACTAATTCCTGCTCTCCTCTTGCAGTTTAACTTCCCTTTTATTTGTTTTGTGACTTTTATAAATATTTTACAAATACTTTTTATCTTCTAATAATTGTTTACTTTTTGGTGTTTGCTGTTCTATTTCACTTTTTTGGAAGATTGCCTGGGTGCTTGCTTGGATAAACTGAATTTGAATCCTTTTTCTTTTTTAGATGGAATAATATACTAGATTTAGAAAGTAGGGCTGAAAGAGAATGCCTGGTACCTATAAAGGACCTCTTTCAGGATTTCTTGCCTAAGGCCTAGAATTGGGGCCACTTCTTCATCAATTTTTGTTTGCCAGAATTGAATCCTGGTTTAGGGAGAAAATTCTTTGCAGAAAAGTGTAGTTTTTCTACAGTTGCTCAAGGACCACTTGATTCAAAGCCACCTACAGTAGTGGGAGTGGTGAGGACAGGGATGCTTACTAAAGTGCACATTCCCATACCCCACCCATGATCTTCTAAATCAGAACATTGGGAACTGTGGTCCAGGAATTTTTATTTTAATAAGCTCTCTTAGTCATTAATGTTAAAGAATTACTAGTTTACACAAAATTTGCATAGTTGGTCATACCTCAAAATATGTTCCCAAGCCCATTTAAGGAAAAAAGTCACAGCTATGAGCTTGTTAATCCATGCTAAAACAAAAGATCTGTGTAAAATGGCAGGTATCACTCACATTGTCTGCTATGTCTACAGTTTCATTCCATCAGTAATATTTTTCCTAAGTATCTTAAGGAAAAAATGAATTCAAAATCAGTTTAATATAGCAAGGACATGATCCAAAGCATCCCCTACATCCATGAATTACTCAACAAAGAAAAACAAAAAGGCCAGTATTTTATTAAAAGTTTCCAAACATTTCTAAATGTTCACACACACAACAAAACATTATACAATATTGACAATCTGGTAAAAATGTTGACTGAAAGTAGGTGAAATAATTGACATGTGGGCAGAATTCTATTTTGATTATATTTTACCAGAAAGAAGCTGTTAACTCATACAACGCAACTGTAAAATAGTAGATTTATTTCCATAAGCTCCACTTCATTAACAAGTAATACAGCTACTCCTCTACCTCTTTTCACTCTGTGTCTAAGTCTAATTAACTACATTTCCCCTCATTCCTGCTCCTTATGTACTGGAGTAGCCCTTGAGCCCAGCAGGTACTAAGGGGCTGGTTTTCTAGCTGCAAAAGAAGGATAACTTGGATAATCTTAGAAGTAAGTTTCCTCTTTATGCAGTAAGCATTTGGATTCCCTACTGTGTGTCAGGTACTGGTGTATAACGCTGCCCTCAAGTCACCCCTTACTTCACAAATGAACAAACTGAGGCTTACCCACACAGAGCATAGAGCTGATTCTTGGTTAAATCACCAAAGTTCTTTATGAATTTATTCCTCCCTTTTCTTTCTGTGGTCCAGGCCTATTCCCCAGAGGATTTCGTAGGCTTAGCACAGCTCCAGTACCATGGCATGGTACTATTATGCCCCCTTCTACACATCTTGTTCAAGGGAGCCAGAAAATCAGCTGATGAATTCCTAAGAAATTTCACTCTACCAGCTTGGCTGATGAGTTTTCCTCATTAGCTCTTTTTGTTGACTTAGCCCCTATCTACATAAAACCAGTATTTCCTAGGGAAGTTTCAAGGTTCATTCAAGTCATAAATATGCATTTCTGAACATGGTAATTGACCACCACTTCCTACTCCAAACTTCTTCCTTCCACATAAAACCATTGGTATAATTTTTTTTTTTTTTCACTTATAGCAAACTAATTGATCAATTTGGATCTTTTTAGATTTTTAATTATCAATGTAAAGTAATCAAATGAGTGAATCAACACAGCATTTCATTTGGGATCTTTCCCAGAAACAACTCCCTTAGAATTATTATCCTCTTTTTAGCTCCAAACTTCTGTTTATGACTGCACAGTGGACATCTCTACTTAGATGTCCATCTCCATCACCTACCAGACTCCCTAGAGTAACAAACCCTCGCAAACTTCATCTCCTGCACTTTCCTCTCAATATAGCCTTACCAGACTGTTTGCAAATCCCAAAATATGTGGTATTTCACATTTCTGTGACTTTGCACTTGCCATTTGTTGGGAATTGGATCATGTCCCCACAAAAGTCATGTTCAGGTCCCAACCCCTGGTGCTGCTATGTTATGACAAATACTTAAAATGTGGAAACAGCTTTGGAATTGGGTAATGGGTAGAGGCTGGAAAAATTGTGAGGTGCTTGACAAAGAAAAAGCCTAGACTGTTTTGAAGAGACTATTGTTAGAAATGTGGATATTAAGGGTACTTCCAATGAGGCCCTAGAAGGAAATGATGAATGTGTTATTGAAATTGGAAGAAAGGTGATCCTTGTTAGAAAGTGGCAGAGAGCTTGGCAAAATTGTGTTCTGATATCAGATTGAAAGTGAAACTACACTATTTAGCTGAGATTATTTCCAAGCTAAGTATGGAAGGTAAAGCCTTCCTTCTTGCAGCTTAAATTAAAATGTGAGAGGAAAGGGATAAGCTGAAAACTGAACTCTTAGGCACAAAGAAATAAGAAATTGATGGTTCAGAACAATCTGAGCCTATCCAGATAGTGTGCTCTGAGACTAGGGTCAGAAGTGACTATATCAGGGACCGCCCTGAGCTTTTGGGAAGTGAGTCTCCATAGGACAGGGCAACATGTGAAGGTTTAACTGAACACCCGTTTGCTAAAGAAGGTGTGGCTGAACATGGATCCAGTCAACCATTTCATTGGAAGTCAGGATTAGAAACAGTTATCCAGGAAGGATCTGTGGAAAATTCTATTGTCTGATGGTTTGGACTGCTTGAACTACATGCAAAGCCAACAAGGTTTTTGCAAAATTTTTATGATCAGAACTACTGCCAGCCTGGACTGAAATGGACAGAAAAGGGACGAATTAAAGGAAGAATGACTTCAAGGGCAGAACTATGGTAACAAACATCTGGATTGAAAGATCACCTCAGGCCAAGAGAGAGGGACCACCCAGCTATGTGGAAAGGGCAGGTCTCCTCCTGCACTTGGAGGGGCCAGGCCATGTAACTTGGTGCTTGGAGGAAGCAGGCCATGCATCCCGTTGTTCAGAGAAAGTTCCATCACCCTTATGTTTGGAGATGGAGGAACTTGTGCCCCTGCATTCAGGGAGCACAGAACCACCATCCCAGTGCTTGGAGAGGGAGGGGCCTATGCCCCAGCATTCAGGTAGAGCATGGCTACTGCACAAGTGCTTGAAAAGGGTGGGTCTGCTGCTCTGGCAGGCACAGAGAACAAAGAATCAAGCCACAGAGGGCTCTCAGACCTTGAGATATCAGGGAGTTTTCCCCGCTGGCCTTTGGACTTGTTTGAGATCCATAACCTCTGTTTTTCTTCCAATTTCTCCCTTCTGGAGTGGGAATGTTTATCCTACCCCTGTCCCACCATTGTATACATGAAGCAGATAACTTGCTTTCTAGGCTTTACAGGTCCATAGAAGGAGAGGAATTTTGCTCCAGAACAGACCACACCCATAACTGACCTTGATGAGACTTCGGACATAGCTTTGTTCTAAAATGGCTTAGAATTTTTGGGATGCTGTGGTGGAATGAATGTCTTTAGCATGTGGGAGGAACATGTCTTTTTGGGGTCCAGAAGACGGTTAGGGATTGAATCAAGCCTCCCATAAAAGGCATGTCCAGGTCTCAACCCCTGGTCCTGTGGGTGTGAACCCATTTGTAAATCGGACCTTTGAAGATGTTATCAGCTAACTGAATGAGGGTGGACCTTAATTCAATATGCCTGAAGTCCTTACAACTAATGGAAATTGGACACAGATGCAGCAAGGGGGCAGAGACTCAACTTGAGTCATGCTTCCCTGACACAGTACAATCAAAAGCCCTAAAGTGATCTTATCAAGTAATCTAATCAAAGGCCCCTCAGCTGAGTTTAATGCAATCAAAGAGTATCACATCCAGAGGAATAGTTTACAAATAAAATCATTCTCTTTTGGGGATTTTAAAAATAATTTCAAACTGCCATAGTCTATGATCCATTTTGAGTTGATTTTTGTGTATGTTATGAGATTAGGGATCAAAGTTCTTTTTGAATATGGATGAAAATAGTTCCAGCACTATTTCCTGAAAGGACTATGCTTTCACCACGGAGTTGCCTTTGCTCCTTTCTCAAGCATCAGTTGCCCATATTCTTGTGGACCTATGTCTGGACTCTATTCTGTTCCATTGATCTATGTGCCAGTCCCTTTGCCAATACCATACTATCTTGTTTACTGCATCTTTTTAATAAGATAGGAAATTCTTTATCATTACAGGAAGTACATTAAAAACTGAATATGTAATCTTCAAAGATGCAGATATATAGTGGTGATCTGAGAAAGAGAGAAGTGAGAATCTGAGAAAGAGAATGAGGTGGAAGGTGATCCTGTGAGGTGTCTCACTGTTAAGAATACTCATGACATTGAGTTAGTTTATTGCAATATGCATAGAGCACGCTTTCAGCTAAATTTTCCCAACAGTGTCTGCATTTGATATTTCCTTCTCTCTAGAAAGACTTATATTCACATAGAGGGGAACTAATCCCATGCCCTCAGAAGTATCTCCTAGTTTCTTCTCTGGAACGACATCATTGGCAGACAGTAAGGGACCTCCAACAGAAGCATTTGTCTAGAAAATGAAAACCAACATACAATTATCCATATTAATGGTGGGGTTATGAGAATTTTCACAATTCAAATGATCACAGAGTCCCCAAACCTCTTTTCAGCTTTTAGTTTTTATTTCTTTTCCACTTTGTAGGCTCCTTGGGAAATTGTATAGATTCTTCCAGAGTGAACATGTCATTTAAATATGGATTTGACGATGGCTCCTGTTATGATTGCTCCAGGGAGATGAGACTTATTGTATACCACAAGATGTCTGGAACAGTCAGCAGCAAGAAGCTTATTTGAGGTGGCCACTTTCCATTTTTCATTAGCAAAAGACTTTCAAAAGCAAACAAAGATCCTCAGATTAAAGAAAGGATTAATTTCTCCTTATACAGCTAAATACATAAGCAATGCATGTAAATATTTAATAAGTGAATATGAAAGGACTCTTATAAACATAGAGTCAATAAACAGTCTCAATAAAGTACAGGAAAATAGTTTGCATTTCGCTTGGTAGGGTGTTTTCTTTATTCAGTTAGATTAACAAACCATGATTTCATCGTTAGTCAACAAGATAGTAGAGAGACCATCAAAGCAAACTACGGGAGAGTCCAGATTGAGTCATGCCAAACAAATGTTTGTAGCTAACAGCTGTATTATCACTGATTCTAATTTACACAGCCGGGGTTCCCCTTTCATTTCCTAAGTGAGATGAATGTCATGTTGCACGATAAAGACACCATGTCTGCTGTTTGAGTAATGAATCGTGTCAGCTCTCTCCTCTGCTTAGCCTCGTCCCTCTTTGTAGGTCGAGGAAGTTGCCTGCTACAATTTTAACTATTTTTTACAAATAGCTTGTAGGCTCTTTTTTTAAGGTTGTATGAGTCCACTACTGAATCATCCAGCATTTGAATAAAAAATACTGAGTTGGTATGACAAAACCTTTGGATGTACAAGCTTTAAGTTGTTTGTTTTCTCCTTCTTCTTCTTCTTCTTCTTCCTCCCCCTCCTCCTCTTCCTCCTCCTCCTCCTCCTCTTCTTCTTCTTCTTCTTCTTCTTCTTCCTCCCCCTCCTCCTCTTCTTCCTCCTCCTCCTCCTCCTCCTCCTCCTCCTCCTCCTC
>JAKSZT010054395.1:100336-114381 GCA_026826555.1 Tolypeutes matacus | reverse complement strand
TTCTTCTTCTTCTTCTTCTTCTTCTTCTTCTTCTTCTTCTTCTTCTTTTTTAATTAAATCAAAACTGAAGAATAAGAAAAATATGCTAGCATCTCTGCCTGCTGGCTGAGATTCCTGGATTTACTCTATAACTATGCTTAATCAAAGATTTTGCAGTAGCTTTCTCTCCTCAGCTCATTCTGTGTATGAAGAGATCCTTAGATATCCATTCTTTCGGCTCAGCTGGTTTGTGGAATATATAGTGCTTTTGATTTGAATACTGCAGACTTCTTCTTGTCAAAGCAGACCAAGAAATCAAAATCTTGATTTTTATATTGATCTGAAATAGAAAGGAGGAGTCTTATATAACAAAATTATGGCTAATTGTACAGGCAGTTGTTCTAGAATCTGTTAGTCATGACTGGATAGTATATTTAACTCATAGCATCATAGTATGTTGAATTCATAACATCCTACTCATAGCAGAGGGGACCTAGTTCCCAGGAGAACATCTGGAGAAGAGCAATGTCAACCACAGAGAGAAGCTGTGCTGGAGTCAAAGGAGCCCTAGGCCTGGTGTCAACATTCTGGTCCAGTCCTGGCTCTGCCACTCTAGGTACTTGATAGCAGGTCATTCTTGACCTCTCTGAGCCTTGGTTTGTTTGGTTTTTGGTTTTTTAAACTATCAAATGTGGTAATAATTCTTGCCTTACAGGATTGTTGCAAAGATTAAATAAAATACTGTTTGTGAGAATAGGTGCTCAATACATGATAATGTTAAACAATTGTACAACAGAACCAAAGATGAAAAGTTAAAGAGACAAGTATGAGAGAAATATCCTTAAATATTATTTAATCCCATGGTTCTTAACACTAGCAGTGCAGTAGAATCTTTTGGGGGAACTCTTAAAAAAAATCCTTGCCTGTGTGCCCCTCTCTAAACTAAGATCATAAGAATCTCTGAAGATGGAACCCAGACATAGAAAAACTTTAAAAGAGCCCTGGGATTTCTAAGGTGCAGCCAGTTTTAGAAGTAGTGAAACCATCCCCTTCATTAGAGAGGAGGAAATTAAAGCCAAAGATAAGTAAGAGGAAAGCTCAAGATCATTCTGCTAGTTACTGGAAGGCCAAGCCTTGGATGTAGGCGTTCTGTGTCCCTGTCTCTCATCTCTGTTTCCTTAAGACCTGATACTCTCTGATTCCCAGAGACTTCAAAAGCAGCCATCACATTCTGGCTCATTGACTCAACAAACGTTACTTAAAGTCTTCTGTGTGTACATACACATATTTTTAAAAAGGAGTAAGATAGAGTCCCTGTTCTCCCAAATTCAGCCCAGTGGGGAAGACAGCTATTAAACAAAAACAGTACAAGAGTTAAGTACAAAGTGCTCTAGGGTCATAGAAGAGGGAAAACCAAACTCAAAGAGGAAGGTGGGTCAGAAAAGCTTCTCAGAGTTGGTGGCAGAGAGTTAAGTCTGTAAAAATGAGTTTATCATGTAAGTGAGAGGAGAAAAGGCAGTTTAGGCAGAAGAAACAGCTCATACAAAGACACAGACGCATGTTCCAGCAAGGGTATGTGGTTTTGTACGGATGGAATGATGGGTGTGTGATGGTGGGAATGGTAAGAAAGAAGGCTGGAAAATAGTTTGCAGCCATATTGATTTCCATGATATGAAGTTCACAAATAAAATTTTGAAATTGCAGTTACCATTTAAATTAAAGGAGCTGCTTAGGGTGGCTTGGTCCTGTTACTTTCTGGTGGGAATCTGAACAGATTGATTTGGCCTGTTATTTCTGGATATTGCAGAAAGACAAGAAATATCCAATTACATGTGTTTTTGGCATCTCTGCTTCCATCACAGTCAGAACCAGGAAGCATAACACTGAAAATTAAGAAAGAAGAGAAGGAGGGAATAAGCATAGAGTCAGTTTCATTTGGATTTAAAAATGAAAATGTATTGTATAAAGCAGGCATCTTCAGCCTGTTTGTTGAAATCTTTACTAGAGATTTATTTTTCTGTTTTAAAAAAGGTGGTGTATTTTGAGAAGGAGCCTACCTTAATAAGCGTATTTATTTATAAAAAGAAAAACTTTACCCAACTTTAGAAACTCTGGTCAGGGAGCAACTGCTCTGAATAAAGAAGACATGAAAAACCTTTCACATTCTTTTTTTTCTTTTTTTGTCCACTATAACCAATTTTTTTCTCTGCAAAATGCCAAATTGCGTTTTCCTGCACTGCTGCAGTTCCCTGAACATGATTCCGATACGTTGTGGCTTTTCCAAGGATACGCCTGATATCAATCTTGAAGCCTATTCAAAACAAGGATGGGAGTCAGGGTTGATCCATGCCAACATTCCTGCTGAGAATTAGCCCAGTTCTATTACGTGTGGGGGAGCCCCCATTTCACTGCCCTTGCCTGTTTGGGGTGCACAGACACAGCTGAGAAACTCTGCAGGGAGTGTGAAGTGAAGAAACCACATGATAGGAACACAATCACTTACTCTTTTATAATGAGCTCTGTGTGGGAAAACTAAAAAAAAATCAGGTTTTTGGGCCATTCAGTGCAGCTGTGGTGCTCTTGTAAAAAGCTACTCTGCTCTACAAGGCAAGAAAAACACAGAATTGTGGGCAGATTCTCAGAACAAGCAGGGGCTGCAGGAGTCCAGTCTGGTCTTTCCTAACTCCTTCAGTTAACTAGAATACTGAGGGACAGATTTGCTGCCAGGCCTGTGCCTTCATTGGGTAGATGAGAAAGGGAGGGGAAATGGTTTTCCCAAACTGGAGGTTGGTTAGTAGCCAAGTCAGAGTTTGTAATATCTAGGTCTTCTGACTCCTGTGGGCCAAACCGTAGTCCATAAATCTGAATATGGTTATAATTTATCAGGCTGTCAGCAGTGGGCTGGGAGGTATAATAAAAGTATGTTCTAAAGTCTTTTCTAATTTGAAAAAAAAAGATGGCGATGAACTCAAAATTTAGTCTCTGTGCCTTGATCCTATTAAGATTATATTCATACTATGTATAGGATTTAGTTTCTAAAGCTGTATGTTTATCTGGTTCATCGTATTAACTGCCTATTTTATCAGAGCAGATAACTTGACTTTTCTCCACTCAGAAGACCTGTGCATCCTTGCAGCCTCATTTATCTCATTGTGCCCTCCCACCTTCTGATCCTGAATGAAGGGGTCAAATATGACCGGTATAGCGCATATCCCCAAGGCACCAAACGTTTCATACCTCTCCATCTAAGAAGGGCCAGGAAATTGCAGGCCTTTGTTTCATGTCTTGAATTTACTCCTTTAGACCTTCTAATCTCATGGATTTTGGCTATGGAAATCTTGGCATGGAGTGTATTTAAGTAATGTTTTAACTTGGTTTGCATAGGACCTCCCATATTTTTTAGGTAGACATGGAGCCAGTTCTCACTTGAACATTTTGTTTTTAAACATATTACTTTTTTTCCTGTTAGGTAACCCTGCTCTGGAATTGCATCTGTTGCATTTGCAGATCTCTTGCATCTGTTCTTCTTTCACCCACCTCATCACTCATGGAAATAATAATGAGGAACGACTAGCTACAGGACACTTATTCTGGCTTCACTCCACAGGGAGAATTCATGAGTAGTAATATATTCTCCAAAGAGAGTCTGACCTGGAAACTGAGGGTTAGAACTAGAGTGGCCTGCCTAGGTTAATAAAGTACTACAGAACCATGATTTAATCTGTTCAGCTCTTGAATTAATTAGACCCAGATTTTTCTTTAAGTGGATTCATCCCATTTATTGATCACTTGCTGGCTGTACATGGAAGTCCTCTTAGCTCTGAGTTCTTTGTTGATAAGGGACTGTGCCCAACCCACACCTGGCACATAGTAGAAGAACTGTGAATACCTATTGAATAAAGGAGATAGGTGAAAATGGGCTTTTCAGCAGTGTCCTGATGCCACTCCATATGCAAGTGGTCCTCCCAGGGCCTAACATATTCAGTTCTTCCTTGAGGCTGGGCTGGAACTTGACCTTCTTCCAAAGATGAAGAAGAAAGACATTATTCATCTGATATTTGCCCTGCAGTGTTTCAGACAAATTTGGTTTCTAAGGAAAGGTTGGCAAAACATTGACGCAGGAAAAATTATTCTTAGGTGTTCTTCTTTGATGACCATAGACTGAGCAAGGCTTTTGTATAGTTACAGTAGCCATGAAAATAATCACTGGACTACATTCCCAGGAGCAACCTAGAGCAGTGGTCTGATGACTGTCAGGGGTTAGGGCTAACAGAAATGTAATGCCAGCCATGCCAGCATTCTCTTTACCAATAGCAAACATTTCTCCAGTATCTTGCTATGCAGAAAACCCTGGATTTCCCCTTGCTTTTATTTATCTTTTAGATGTAAATCTGAAGGTAAACTGTAAATTTTGTAACTGATGATTTGTGACAAGTATTTGGCTTAGAAGAAATTCCCACTTTGAAAGAAGGCATAAGGCCTTGGTGGTCTGTGGACACATTCGGTGCTCAGTAGATGTAGAAAAGAAGGCAGAATGGGATGGAATGCTGAGAGGAAACAAGGAAAAGAGGGGAGTGATTTGGGCTTTGGGCGCTGGAGTCAGCCTGCACAGACTCCAGCGGGTTCTGCTATTAACTAGCTGGGTAACCCGGTAATGTTCCTTAATTGACAAATCATAAGTTAGTCCATCTTTAAAATGAGATGGTACCTACTTCATTGGGTTTTTGAGAGGATTAAATGAGTCAGTGCATGTAAATGTGTGACACAAACTGACTCAATAAATGTTAGTTTTGTTATGATTAATAATATGTTCAGGAATTTCCGCGATTGTCTTCTTTGAGAAAGTACTTGTTTGCTTATCTTCCCTGGACTTTGAAATGAGTCCCCATCTACTAATATGGATTTCCCCAGTGCAGAGAGAGCCAAGCATACTAAAATTCCTTAGAAAAATAGGCAGTCACAGATGATAGTGTTATCAGTGATTCCCTGTTGGTGCTGGCATTAAGTCAAGATGTTGATGTTTCCTGACTTGTCCTTAGGTGTAGGTTCCCCCTCTCTTAGTAGGAGTCCCAGGCTCCAGCCATATTTTTCACTTTGACTGCCCTTCTCTTGCCAAAACAGAGGGCCAGATACTCCTTTCCTTTGTGTATACTTATTTTCTTCCTGGTGGGGAGAGAGCATGTTTACCTGGGAACGGGTCTTTCTTGAGCCCACAGTCTTCCTAGGGATTTACCTTAAAGTAGAAGAGATACCAACTGTGAAGGGCAAGGGAGGAGGAATTTGGCTGGTGGGCAGAAGCCTTCTCATTAATCTCTTAGCACTGGATGTTAGGATTTCCTAACATCTTGATAAGTAATGTTGTTCTGAAAACTATGAAACTCTTAATTCTACCTCTTTCAGGGATATCACTTTGTTTTCCCCAAGGTTAGGTTTCCTCAGAATCAGGGTATATTTTCTAATTTTTTTTTTTTTTTTTTTTTTTTGGCGAGAAGGTAGAGTAATAATGAAATACTAAAGTATTTAATCAAGTTAATAAGTAATATTGGAGACTTGGGGGAAAGTCTGAGAGTTTCTCTGAAGCAATTAGTATATAGAGAGAGTTTTGGAGATTTGGGAAGAGTCCTGCTTTGTAAGGTCTTTCTGTACCTCTCCTTCAATTCAGTGTGCTTCCCCCATTGAACATGGACTAAGAGGTGGCCCCTGGCTTCCCACACCTGCTGATGGTTAACATGTGTATGTGTAGCCACTTTCCATATGCCAGGCTGTGTTCTAAGTGCCGTAGATATTAAACCCCCAATCTTCAGGACAATTAATTTATGATGTAGATACTAATTTTAGCCCCCTTTGCAGGGGAGGGAACTGAGGCTCCGAGAAGTTAAGTAAATTGCCCAACATTACTATCCACTTGGTAAGTGACAGAACAACAACAAAATTCCAGTCAGGCTGGTTCCACAGCCTTTTCTCTTAACCACGACTCATTACTGTCGGAGGAGTTATCAGTCCTACTTGGGGAATCAACAAAGGGGCTAGAGGGGTCAAATGTAAATTCAGCATTTCTCATATCCAGGCTTCTTAAACATTTCATTTTCAATAGAATTCCAGACACAAGTAGCATTTTTCATCTCAACAAGACTAAAATGCCTGTATGGACCTCTGTGGTAACTCGCTCTCCAGTAGAGCAGCACTCTGTTACAGGTCAGGTTTTCTGAAGACAGTTGCTGAAATGGAGTTTGGCATTCAGGATATTTATTAGGATCCCAGCTAAAGAGGATTGGGAACAAGGGAAAGTCAACTGCAACGCAGGCACAGCAGAGCCTCAACTAACCACATGGAATGCCATGGAGGATATATGGTCCCTCAGTTGTTCCTGTGGTGGGCTGAAAGGGCTGGGCTTTTACACTCCTGCTGCTATCGGTCATTGGATATGGACCACCTGGGGCAGGGCATCCCCTCAGGCGAGGCAGCTCTCTTCAGCTACAGCAGACCCTGAAGGAGCTGACAGCTGGAGGCTGGTTTCTGACAGCACTCCCAGCCACTGAGGCAATAGCTCCTTCTTGAACAGGGGGTCTAGGTGGTACATTCCTGTTTCCACATTGACAGTTTCAATTTCATTGGATATCTGAGTCTTCTGGATGACAAATGCTTTCCCCAA
The DNA here is from genome assembly GCA_026826555.1 of Tolypeutes matacus. Taxonomy (NCBI): domain Eukaryota; kingdom Metazoa; phylum Chordata; class Mammalia; order Cingulata; family Chlamyphoridae; genus Tolypeutes; species Tolypeutes matacus. Next base: position 107,750 of record JAKSZT010054395.1, on the reverse strand, counting down.
ATTCAGCCTGTTGTTTGCTTGGGTTCTAGATGGAGTGAACATTTACAATAATACACCAATAAAGATAGATTGTTAGCTGCCTGGAATCCTTTTACTATATAGCCCTAGACAGAGGCAAAGGTACAATATTGATAGTCTCTTTGGACCATATGTTAAAAGTCATCTTTGGCATTTTGGAGGGTATGGCAATTTAACTCTCCTCATGCCTTTCAGTCAGAACCAATTTGGATTTTTCTGGAGTCCAGAGTCCAAGGCTAAAGGCCACAATGCAGTGATGGAAATCTCTACCAGTTGTCTTTAGAGAAATCTTTCAGTGATTAGGATTTCAGATTTAACCCCCTTTTCCTTGGTCACATAAGCATGGACATAATCTAGGTCACATAAGCATGGACATTAAACTGCATCCAAACTGACTTATACCCTGTCCATCCTGATTGACCATGATGAGCTGCCTCTGTGTTATTTAGTGGGTTACTTTGCCTTGCTGGATCTATTACTGCTGTATCCCATCGTTGCCCAAAGCTGGCTGTCAAACCACTGACTGTACTGCAAGGTGTGTGAAAATTCTCTACATTTCCTTTTTTCAGGTTGGAAAGCTTATCCAAGAAGCAGCTGGACGAAGTAATTTGAAGAGAGTAACTCTGGAACTTGGAGGGAAAAGTCCCAATATTATTTTTGCAGATGCTGATTGTAAGTCAACCACAGGTCTCAAAAATGTCCCAGAACATTGCTATTTTGTATTTTGCTTTTGTTTTTTTGGGTTTTTTTTTGTTTTGTTTTGTTTTGTTTTGTTTTTACCGGGAGGTCCTGGGGATCGAACCCAGTTCCCTCCATATGGGAGACGGACGCCCAACCAGTTGAGCCACATCCGCCCCCTGTATTTTGCTTTTGATAGGACTCTAAAAACAGGGTATTTGAAACAAAGGAGTGTTCAAGAAGAATCTGGATCCTTGCTTCTGAGGGGGAAATAATTTATTATTAGGGAAAGAACCATTATCAATTGACAGCTGCACAAAGAGTTCATTTTCTAGACACTAATAAGCCATTTTGACAGTAAGGTTGTAGAATAGGTTAGAAGAGCAGTGGTCTAAGCTGCTCTGAACACCTGCCTAGATTCAAGAAATCTGAAACTTCACAACTGGGCCTGGTGACTTTGTAGATCATTAAAAACAGTCCAGCTCACTAGCTCTGCAAGCATTTTTCCAAACTTACAACCCTTTCTCCATTTAGCCATCCCACCCTCTTGCTGGTGCTCCCCACGACTTTCAGTTAGGATGGCAAAACACTTCGATGAATAGACTTAAATCAGAGGTGCTTACACCTTAGCAGAAAGACTTTATGGAGGCTTAGAGCAGCACCTAGATCATCCCATGTTCCCAGGCAAGATGCCACCTAGTCCATTCTGCACAGGTGTGGTCTTTCTGTTTTTAAAGTCTGTCCAGGTAATGAAATTCCAAAATCTCCTTCAGTCATCCCTTTTCTTCTTCACATCCCACCAGACAGAGCTACCTTCCCAGTTTCACCACTGGCGAGATAAGAATCAGAAATCACATTGCCTAAATTTCATTCCCAGCTTAGAATATGCAAAGAGTTCAGCTTCTGCTTTATTTTAGCCATCAAGGGTATCAGAATTCTTAGACCTATACTCTTCTTGAAGAATAAGCACTATTGACATGAAATTAATTCTTTCAGTTGTTCATTTAACAACTAACATATGCCAGATTTATTAATACTGTTTTCAAGTATAAGATATGAGATGAAAATGAAAGACTTATCATGTACTATTACACAATCCCATGTTAATACAGAGGAAATTTAGTGCCTTCACAGAAGATACATTCAGCAATGTATCTTACAGTTTAATTCACCAAAATACTAAACATATAACTAGAAGGTCCAATAGCTAAGGGGTTGCAAATTGGCAAGTCCACAGGCCAAATGCAGGAAGTAGACATGCCTTGTTTGGCATACAGTTTTTTAGAAAAACAACAGAAGTTTTACATTACAATATTGATGTCTGGTTTTTCTTAAAAATGGAAAGATCTGGTAACCTTGAGCTTATATTCATGCAGTGTTGTCAGCCAACTGGAGCAGTGACTTTGCTTTCTTAGTCTCCACCAATTGTACACCTGGCTAGATTATACATTTACTTCATCTGTATAGCCCATCACACTTTGGGGTTTAAGACTGCTATTATAGATGATCTGATCCAATCCTCCTTTTTTAAAGGACAGGAAAGAGACTCAAAGAAGTAGTTATCCAAGTTCACATAGCAAGTAATGTCAGGATCTAGTTAGAACCAGAGCTAGGTTGCATTCTCGGTCCAGTACTTTTCCCTGTGCTACTCACCATTCTGCTATAAGATAAGCATACCAGTATTCCTGGGGCTTCAGAGAGGGAGAAATGTGGCCCACAGACAGGCCCCTCTGCAGGCAAAGCAGTGTTGAGAACATAACTGTTTCCTCTTCTAGTGGACTATGCCGTGGAGCAGGCTCACCAGGGTGTGTTCTTCAACCAAGGCCAGTGCTGCACTGCGGGGTCTCGCATCTTTGTGGAGGAGTCCATCTATGAGGAGTTTGTGAGGAGAAGCGTGGAACGGGCCAAGAGGCGCATAGTCGGGAGTCCTTTTGACCCCACCACTGAACAGGGACCCCAGGTAGAGAAATCATAAACAAACCTTTTCTTCACTTCATCCCTAGACAGAACTGGATGCTGTAGTGGGACCCAACAAAACATCTTCCTTTTCCTGGTGCCTCCTTCCTCTTCCACCTTGTTTTCATGGTGAGGGCTAGAAATGGAGCCAGTGAGGGATTGCATATTTCTTATGTTTCTCTTTCCCTTTCTAAATTTTATCTCTGAAAAATTAAGAGATCATGATTCCCTTATGGATACCTTGAACTTTTAGGGTAAATTAGAGTCTCTTGGCTCTAAAGAAAGACCTGAGCATGACAAGATGGAGCATGACACTAGAACCAGTCCCACTGAACTTTAGTCCATCCCTACAGATGCCACAGTCAAGGAGGGTGGGTATCTCTCCTTCCCAGAAAACATTTATCCTTTTTCCAGCTCCCAAGGATTCTTTCCACCAACCTGATCTAGACTAGGGAGACTACTTGTAGCTTACCAAATGTGTAGGAAAAAAAGGGCTCGTTGAGTTTCCTCACTGCCTTATGGTTATCTTCCACCCTGAATGCTTCATGCACAGTAGTGGAGTGGGGTGGAACTCAAAAATCCCTCCTGAGCAGTGCTGCCAGGTTCTCCATAATTATCAAGGTATATTTCCAAATAGAATTCTGGTTTTAAATTGTAGATAAAGTTTAGGAATTTTTAAGGGAATATTTGGGCTAGCTCCCATCTGGGTCACTGGAGCACAGATTTTCCTGCTGAAGAACAATACCTCCTTTATTTTGGGACCATGTGAGAGAGGACTGATGTTCTAGCTGAGCAATTCAACCTTAGGTGAATGAAGGTTTTTATATTATTTTTCATAATAATTGAATGATAATTCTATCATTTTGGTGGTGGTGGTGTAAGACTGATTTTACTTTGTGGACTAGGAAGCTAACCCTCACTCTTTTTTTTTTTTTGCTTTTTTTTTTTTAAAGATTTTGTTTTATTTATTCATTCATTCATCCCCCCCTTGCTGCCTGTGCTCGCTGGGTCAGCCAACCACGCCGTGCGGGCGGGCCCGCCTTCACCAGGAGGCCCCGGGAACCGAACCCGGGGCCTCCCATACGGTAAACGGGAGCCCCACTGATTGAGCCACAGCCGCTTCCCAACCCTCACTCTTTATACTTAATCATTTCCTCTAAAGGTGTAATAGGAATTTCTTTAAAGATATACTCCAATAGGGTTCGGTGAGTTGTACCATCTAAAGAGGCTGTGCATGAACTCATCTGTTGTCTTCATCTTTTTAATGATCAGTTCAACTTACTAAATTATTTATTTGATTATAGAGGTCAGCTTTCGCCCATATAACCAGTGAATCATAGATTATCCAGTGAATAATAGATTATCCAGTGTTTCCATCACTTAGAAACATTGCCTAAATCATCAACTGGTTCTTGTGATTTGGCACTATCATCAAAGCAGTACATTTCTTGGAATCCTCAATATATTAGGTTGAACCATATATAGTTGCCATTTTTATAGGTCAAAATGGTTACATAACAGCAGTTTCTTGTGATTTAACCAGATATGATGAAGCCAGGAAAAAAATCATAAATGTGAGATTCTTGAGAACATGCTTATTTCCATTTTCATGGAAGATTTTTCTTGGAGTCATTAGATAATTTCTTCTGTAGATTGATAAGAAACAGTACAACAAGATCCTGGAACTCATCCAGAGTGGTGTGGCTGAGGGCGCTAAGCTGGAATGTGGAGGCAAAGGGCTAGGCCGAAAGGGTTTTTTCATCGAGCCCACAGTGTTTTCCAACGTCACTGATGACATGCGGATTGCCAAAGAGGAGGTATCAAATATGGTGTTCTTACAAAAATCAAAACTTCCTTGGGATGATTTCCAAAGAATTTCTAGGAGACAGTCTTTATATTTTATGTACAGTCTGTAATAGCAATATATATGGCTTTAGAAATTCCAGTTTCAAGAAAAACGGTAAACAAACAGGGAGCAAGCTAGATGGAGACCAGGTGACATGCTGTATGAATGTGATCATTTGCCATCTTCACCCTCATAATAGCCAGTAACACATTGGGAATAGTGCAGTTTTTGAAAATGTGGGTGACTAGACTGTAACCCAGGAAAGAGAAAGCACCCTCACCTTTATGCAGGAGAGGGATCACAGAGAAAGCTTCTTTCTCTTCTGTACTTAAAGAACTCACCCCTGGTACACACAGTGGAATCATGTAATGCCAGGGAGGTTGGGGGAGGTGGGGGTGTTAAACCCTAAGAGTTAGACAATTACATAATCTTATTTTAGGGAAGTTTGGGATATTTTACAATTTTTAATAATGAAAGCAGAGTAAATATGCCTTGAAACATGAAAAGCAAGTAAAGGAATGGCAAAGAAGTCACATTGAGTCAAAGTATTTTATTGCAGATCTTTGGCCCTGTTCAGGAAATTCTGAGGTTTAAGACTATGGATGAAGTTATTGAAAGAGCCAATAACTCAGACTTTGGACTCGTTGCAGCTGTCTTTACCAATGACATCAACAAGGCCCTCACAGTGTCATCTGCAATGCAAGCTGGGACTGTTTGGTAAGATCACAGTCTTATCTTGCTGTTCTGGTCAAAACATGTTCCACTGGTGGTATATGGTCCTTATAATTCTCCAGAGCCTGGGTTAAATAAACAAATATCCTCTGGAAGACTTTGCCCTAAGAAGGGATACACTCATTACTGGCTAGATCAGGCAATCAAAGAAAAAAAATTTTTTTTTTTTAAGGATTTATTTATTTATTTACTTTTATCCGTTTTTGCGTCCATTCACTGGGCAACACTCTGTGTCCGTTTCCTGCCCTCTCTTCTCCTCCTGTCTTCATTGGGATTTTTTTTTTTTCTTTCATTTTTTCATACATGTATTTTTATTTTTTTAAAAGATACTTAGATTACATAAATGTTACATTAAAAATATAGGGATTCCCATATGCCCTGCTCCCCATACTGCCCACATTTTCTGACATAAACAACATCCTTCATTAGTGTGGTATATTCATTGCAAATGACCTCCGATGTGGGAGAGAGGCGTCCTACCAACTGCGTCACCTTAGTTCCTGGTTTTTTGGCACATCTTGTCTTGGCTGTCCCTTGTGTCACTCTTCTGTTATGTCATCATCTTGCTGCGTGGCTCGGCGGGGCCTGGTGGCGCACCCGCTCTTGGGGCCTGGGGTCTCACTCACTCACGGGACCTCGTGGTGCTTACCCGCTTGCGGGGTCTGGCGAACCCAGGTCCCTCCATATGGGAGACAGACACCCAATCATTTGAGCCATATCCGCCCCCCTGCTATATCTCTTAAGGTTGACCAAAGATACCCAGAGTTACAGTCTTTTCCCATACAGGATGGTCATATAATAATAAATTAGGCTTAGTTTATCACCAGCATTCTAAAAACCAGACCTAGGGAGAAAAACTAGGCCTGTGGACACATGCATGGTTTCTAATATAGCGAATGTTTAGCCTATCCTGATTATCACAAAATCAGGATAGCAAGAATATTTGCAGTCAAAGGAAATTTTAAATTATAAATGTTTCATCTGATAAAAGGAATTAATAAGACTTTCAAACTTCTCTAAAAATAGACTGTTTTCAAAAAAGACTTTTAAAAGAAATACCATGCCAGTGGGATTATTTCTGTATAGGCAGAATTCACAGTACAATCTTTTCTCCTTTCAGGATCAATTGTTACAATGCCTTAAATGCCCAGAGCCCCTTTGGGGGATTCAAGATGTCTGGAAATGGGAGAGAAATGTAAGTGTCCAAACTTGCCGGTGGCTGTGGAGACATAAGGCTTATGATTATCAGCACAGAAGAGTACTTACATAATATTTTTACTCTCTTTCTCTCATCCATTCTTTAAACAAACATTTTATTGAACACATACTACTATAAACTAAGCACTGTACTATTGTTGCAGAGATGACTAAGACACAATCCCCTTATCCTAAGTGGGACTGGAGAAAAATTAATGTACCAGTAAGTCCGTGTAATACGACTATAATAGAAGGATGTTAAACCTCCTGTAAGTATAGAGGAAACCTTGATTAATTTGTCTGGTAACATCAGGCAAACATTTCAGTTTTTAAGAGCAAGCATTCCAGCAGAGGGAATAGCAGGGAAAAAAGGCATGAAGGCATAACAGACAGAATAGTTGGGAAACAGAATGAACTTTGGTGTGCTTAAAACAAAGGTCACCAACTACTAACTCAGGGGCGAAATATGGTCTGCAGAAATGTTTCGTTTTCCTTCACAACATTTAAAAATTTTTAACATTCAAAAATGGGGAAGATTTACAAAAAATCTAGACTTTTTGCTTAGTTTCATTCCTCTGTAGCAAAATCACTGGAGCTGTGAGCCCTGCATTTTGCCATGGTCCCCACCATTCCCATTGCTTCCAGGGGCAGAATGTTGGTTGTCATTCATTTTATTCCCACACCATTCATTCACTTGTGTCACCTGTTCAGCCCCTATAAGTTCTTTGTGTTTGGGACTGCAGGATTAGGGCATAGGATGAATAAAGGGGACTTAATGGAAAGGTTGGTTTAAAGGACTTTATTATTTTTTTTTATTATTCAATTTTTTATTTTATTATTTTTTTTTACTTGATTTGATTTGATTTGATTTTTTTTTCTTTTTTTTTTATTATGGGTAAAAATCAAAATTCTCACAATACATACAAACATTTGCAAAATGATATATAAATATATATGCATATATGTGTATTTGCTTACAAAAATGTT